>OZ032122.1:9882070-9952070 GCA_964026355.1 Pseudorhiza aurosa
GCTGACTGAAACTGATGACATCAATGACTCGAGAGTCATTAAACTGTGATTGTAGTGTATCAACAGGGTATAGAACAAGACATTGCGAGAATAACGCTTCCAGTCGTCTGACAACTTATAGGTTCGGGTTTCAGGAGTAATAACATTGGAAGCCGATGTCGCTATCGTGCAATCAAATGTCACCAAAAGAGAACGACAACATAATCTGAAAGGGGCATGGTAGAAAATAAAAAGCTCGCAAAAAACTGAACTATTTCTCACCGTACTTCCCGTCTAATCTGCGACGGACTGGTAGATTCATGTAAACCTGTACCTTCCTCGTCAGCCATCTTGTCTCATCTGTTATTAACGCAATTATCATATGCCATATCCACTATCCCCACCAGGGGGCTTCTTGAGAAGGGAAGCACGCCCGAAAATCTTTTACCAGGAAATCTACAATGATTCCACTGGAACTGAGCGATTTTCTTGCCTAAATCCAGTCATTCTTTAAGGTAAATACGAGATCGCTATTTTTAGCCAATAAATTTACCCTACACATCAATACATCTACTCTAATATAACGATGCAGCGAATCATGATTGTCAATGTTTTCATAATTTTATTTCAGAGCATTCTCAGCAGATAAATAGATTGATATGAATCAAATTTGAAGAGATAACAATAAATGCTGTACAGTTTTATAGAAAGGCAGGGTTTGGAACAAGGGGAGGGGAAGTGACAAAGATGCTTCAACCTTTTGTGTGGCGAATGGTAGATATGATGGATGCTTGTTAATGAAAGACACGGTTGGCATTCATTGTTATCCCACAATGCTTTAAAACGAATGGCACACGGAACGTGCAACGATGAATGCTCCTGAGTCGTTCGCGCCATTTCTATTGCTCGATGGAGAAAAGAAGTTAGTTTTTCAGATTTCGTATTTCATTCGTCAGCCAATTGACGGAAGTTTTTTCCTCTACCTAACGTTTGAATTTTGCCTGATTTTTATGTTCTTATTGTTGTTGATGTTGTCTGGCCTAATACCCACTAATATTAGTTTTCAAGTGCTATACATTCTATGGTCTCCCACAGTTCCCCTTTCCCCTCTGTTTTCCGCAAGTGATCTGTAGAGAATATTTCCCATAAAACATTCCTGATTCGATCTGTTCTTTTTTCTTATTTTGATGGTGGTTCAATACAGTAAAGACTTTGTGATTTGTCCAGATGGGTATTTTCTCCCAGGCTGGGTAATTTATTTATTTGTCCAATTGTAATGTTTATAAGTGGATGAATAAATCAATCAGTTACCAATCATCTGTGCTGAATTGCTGCAATCAGACAACAGGTAGGGGCCTTGGTTTGCAAAAACGATGGCAAGCTCCTGGAACACTCAGTATCAGTACTCAGAGTCAGATGGAACTCTTGAGAGCACAGGCAGTAATGCTGCAGGCCAGCATCAGTTCTATAGCTGCCCATATGCCCAGTCTGCAACAAACAAAAACAAAAAACAGCAGAATATATTCATTAAATGTAAAAATATATACATAGGCCTATATTTTTACATCATCACACAGTAGTAATAAATCAATCTCTGAAATCCCTTCTCCTCATCGTTGCAATGTTCTCCAGGGTCTCCGCTTTGCTTCCACAAAAGGTTCCTCCATAACCTTTGAGATCCGTCTTGATTGTGTTCGCCAAGGTCGCCGGTGGCCTTCATCTGATTCTCTATGGAATCAACATTTTCTTAATCTCTTCCAAAGCAGGGGATTTCCCTTTCCCACATGGCCCAGTATTTGAAGTCTCCTTTTTCGTACTTCCCTTCTCAATTTTTCTATTGCTTGGTTACATGCTTCATTGCTCTAATCTCGGGATAGAATATTCCGTGTACCCTGGGACACAATATCCTCTGAAAGGCCTCCAGTTGCTCTTCTTTTGTTTTAGACATTCTGCAGGTTGTACACAGAAATGAAATGATACTAGCCAGAAAAGCCACAGGAAAGCTAAACAATTTATTAAGGAACAGCAAACTAAGCATATAGAAGAAAAATAATATACAAGGCATATATATGTAGCAGAATGGAGTAAGAAATGCTGAACTGAATATTGCTTGCCATTCTGATTTGAATAGGTATGGAGTAGTTTCAAAAATAGTGTTTAAAACTGTCCAACAAGACACAAGCAATGTTCTCAAAAGGAAAATTTTTGTACCCTTCCCTTCCCATAATCCATTAATTTGTCTTCTTTCCAATAAAAAGTCAGCAAACTTGGTCTTACTTCAATCTTATCTAAATCTCTTCCTTTTTTGGTCTTGCTATAGGCCACCACAGTTCCCAATGAAGAAACTAGGATAAAGGAGGGTGTAATTCATTTAGACATCACTCTAACAAAGCCATTTACACATGAGGTCAGGAAGTAAATTGATGCATTATGATCGTTATGTTTTAACTTTAGAATTACAATCACCAAAGATACAAAAGTACCAAATGCAGCTCATTTTGTTGTTATGAAAGAGGATCATACCCTTGGAAACCTCCTTAGAGCGTAAGTTGTTTTGAGATATTATTAAAGGAAATTGTTTACTCCCTTTTTTATTCAACTTTAATCAGACATTAAATCATTTGACATGAGAAGGAATTTGCAGAGCCCTTCAGTTTTGGAAATGATTTTTATCCTCAGAACCTTTTCAGGCTCTTAAACTTTCAAGCCTTACGCTCTGTCCAGAGTTCATCAGAATAAGTTGATGGAGGAAATTGTTTCCCATTTTAGGCAACTGTTGAAAGATCCTCAGGTGATATTTGCAGGATACAGAGTCCCTCATCCACTTGAACATAAATTTGTTTTAAGAGTTCAAACAACTTCAGATTACAGTCCTCATGAAGCATTCACAAACGCATTGACTGACCTCATGAGTGAAGTGTCACTTTTGGAAGAACGTCTCAAGGTAATGTTGAATCAAGCAATTCTCCAAACATGCACAACGTGTTTAATTGTTCCCATTTGTGGCAAATTTCATACCAAGAAGCGGAATCGGTCTTTTTGGCACCATAGTTTTGGCACCATAGTAACAGCACAACTCCAACCATTGCTTGATTGGTTCAAGGATAATTATGTTAGACGGCCTATGAGAAGAGGCAATGAAAGGCATCCACTGTAGAAAGATTTTGTCTAACAAATTCAAATTGAAGAAAAATTATGGACTTAAATTCTGGTGCCAAAACGAACAGCGCCAATACGATGATGCCAAAAAGCATGTGACCTCCAAGAAGGGATTCATTGGTCCTTTTTTATCAGAAGAGCAGCATTCAGCATCCTTCACCCAACAACTGATAATATGTCAAACTAGGGAGATTTTGAAGACTATAAAATATTTCTGGTTACTGCCATCAATTTCAAGGTGAAACAAGCAACTACTGAATAGGTTATCCCTAAGTGCACCTAGGCACTCATAAATTCACATAATAGGTGTTTATTTCAACTTGTAAATACTAATGCTCGCATCTTTCCCCTTAAGACTGATGATGGAGTTGAGAAATTGCTCCAACTTGTTTTTAGTAATTGATTTGATTTATTCTAACTTAGAATTGCTGTTCATGTTTCAATGAAGGTGTCATGTTTTCTTCGTCTGGAATTGTTTTCATCAAAGTTAGCAGATTCGTGATAGCAGCAGCCACCTTTCTCATCATCATCCTTTTTTACAATTTTTGATAAAGCTGAAATTTCTTGCTATTACTTCCAATCTGATTTTAAACTTCTTAGTTCTCTACCTGCTAGCAATAGGACCATTTATTGATAACTGCACTTTAACTGCCAACAAGGAACCGTGTGTGATCAATGTTGTTATCATTGCAACTTCTAGATAAGTGGCTCTGATTGTAAGGACCTTGCGGCAGTTTGCATCTACATTTTCTTATGAAACAAAAGTTTGAGATGCTTGGTAATCTCTTGTCTTCATCAAAGTTTTGTTTGTTGAACAATTGCATGGCCATACCATGACTACTTTGTCAGCTTTCCCAACAGAGGAGAACATAGGGGCTGTACAATGTGATTTCTTGGCACCAATTAAAAAGTGTTTCCTGCTTTGCTGCTGTAAGCACAACACTGAGTAACACGTTTCTGAACCCTAATGCTTTGATATGATCTTCTCAGAAAACTAAACTGTTTATATACATAGAGGTTACCTCTAGATAAGTGAACAAAATTACTGTTCATTTGGGTGCGTTAATGATACTTGGAACAATCGGGCAATGAAAACAAAATGAAAAACAAAGAAAAAACAAACAAATCAAGTCAGCATGTAAATAAGCATAACATAGAAACAAGTAAACAAATCTAACAGCCAACCAATCTTAATGTAAACAAGGAAAGCTTATAGAAACTCCAAATACCCCCATAAATGATGTTAGCTCTAACAACTTCCTTTGATTCTGTGTTATCAAAATTCCATGCAGTTATCCTTTGATAGTACTAATTTTCTCATGTTTATTTTCTTCCTTGTTTCAGTCAGCTATTAAAGATAAGAAAGAAGGATTGGATTAAAAGAAGCAAGAAACTTGAAACCAAATGTAATGGAAAGGGTTTTTTTCAATTCTTTGGAAAAGAATGTATTTTGGGGACACTGTAAACGAGACACAGATTCGTTTATTAGATGCTTGTTGATGTACAATTAAGGACTTAACGAACACAAAGCATTTAATCTAAAGTTTTGTTACAGTTATAATGTCAAGATGTATGATGTTAATTAGCAAGAACATCTTTTGCGGGCTTTAAAATGAAAACCAGGAGGATCTTGAGTATCAAAAAGATGGTGGAAGAAGATTGAGGTTGCTAGGTAGGAATTTTGTATTTACAAAAGAAGAGTGTCATGAGCTTGCCTGTGAGGAAATGTTTGTTTGGTATTTAATTGATATCTTATTTGCTCGTTTCGTTTTCTTGCAAGCAGTGGTAGCATTGATCCTACTTTGAAATTGAAACAGCCTTTCAATTTCTAATTGAATCATTTTAACTATAATTCATTCCTGACGCCTTCTTATTTCATGAGATGTAAATCGTTACTTGCATTACTGAGAATGCAGCATTTTTACAAAGCAAGCTTCCATTTTATGCTGTTTGAATTATTGCAAAACCCATTTCATGTAATTGCAAATTAATCTGTTGGTAAAGGAATATTTAGGCCAATATTCTTGAAGACAATTTGTAAAACATGTGGAGTTTCAATCTTTCCTTGAAAATATAAGTCATGCTTGTCAAGAATCTTACCGTGTGTGCTTGTCTAGCTCTTCCCAAGCCCCTCTGTTACAAATATGCTGTACAGACCTTTCTTGCTTTCTCATTTACTAGACATGATTATGTGGTTTGTCACAGATGGAAGAACACCCTTCAGAATTTGGGAGGCAGTATTTAGAAACTCCTCTGATATACCTAAGCATACCTTGTGGAGTAATTGACTTCAATGAATGCCATCGTGGGTCCACTGCCAGTTCATATGGGAGCATTAGTCCAGACCAGTGATTTATAAACAGGTTTGCGCCATTTCAGTCGGGGGGTTCCTTCAGATGTTATACAAATGCTATGATTGACGGTAGTATCCCCTTTTCCTGTGCAGATGCAGACTCGAGCTTTTGATAGTAATTGTATACGCAAGAATTAACTGGATGGCTTCGTGTGGACTTTTCAAAGCTAGTATTCTTACCGTAAACAAGTCTCAACATGAATATTTTCATTCGCTTTAATTGATTAAATGCTGTTTTTGCTTGAGACAATTGAGTTATTACACACGGGTTCCTCAAGGCATTGGAATCCTTCCTTAAGGTCCTGCACCACAAGCTCGAAAACCACTGACCAGTGGCAGCGTTGCCTGTCGTTTGAACCCTTTTCTCGATCAGTCGGGCATGAATGAAGCAGTTTTGACAAAAATTTCTTATTAACAAAAATACGAATTCAGGATTTACATGAAAGTGAAATCGACAAGCATACGGAAATCATCATAGAAATTCAGCTGTACTAGCACATGTACGTTGCTAAAATTTAAGGCCACTTAGAGCCAACCTTCTGCTAACTTTCCTTGTTCTCTCTGTCTTTACCTCGACCTTTACGTTCCGACTGAGAGGGGTGGAAAGACCTTCGAGTCAACCCTCAATACGCCAAGCCAAGCTTGGAGGCTTGAAGGTTTGACCCCGAGGGCAGTCCACACCAAACACCACCACAAAGCACAACAATCTGGAGTGACGGCGTGGCCGCTTTGGTATCTGATGCTTCATGCCCAAAAGTTGTAAAAAGAGGTTTGTAGAACTGAGTCATGAACATAACAGCAGCTCTGACAAAGCGAAGTATGCGTTATTTGTATGGCTCCTTGCTCCACATGATTTGATCGAAGTAAGCGTTGGATGAGCGCCCTGCCAAACTAATTCGGCCTTTCTTGAACACTGAATGATTACAGAAGCAACTTCCTTATTTATACCACAATAACAAAAAATTTCATGGCTGTGGTGCAATCGACTTTGATTGGTTGCTATTAATAAGTTGCTCAACGATTGGCTCCTTACTCAGATCAAATGATTTGGTTGGAAATGTTTATTTATTGCGCTAGCAACCAAATATGTCATCATCATTCTTTTTTAGTGGGTAATGTTGAGGAAAGGCTATGGTGGCCTATACAAAGACTCAACAATGGAATAAAGATGCAAGCGAACAGCTCAGAGGAGAGAGTGATCAGATAGAGTTTATTGATCTTAGATTTGCAAGATGGCAAGTTGTAGGACTGAGGAAAGCAAGAAGAAGGCAAGACGTTCCATACATTGCATTTTCTTGGGATGAATGATGATTTGTAGGACAGAGTTCGTGGATTAGGCAGTGAAACCTGGAAAGGGTGTGAATGAGTTGAGCCTCTGGTTGTCTTGATACGCCTCAGAGGAACTGGAATAATCTCCATGATCTCCTGAGAACAATGCCTATGAAAGTATCTATAAAAGATGGAAAGATCTCCAACTAATCGACGATGGGAAAGAGGTTGGAGAGATTTGGCGAGGTTAGGATTGTTGATGAGACGAATGGATTTGGATTGGACTTTGTCGAGAAGACAGAGAGTAGATTTTGGAGCACCACCCCAGACATGAGAGCAGTACTCTAAATAAAGAGGGACGGATTTGGGACTTGTATATAGTTAGAAGGCGAGAGGATGAGAAAAACCCGTGGGCTCTGGAGAGGAAGCGAAGCTTTTGAGATGCATGTTTAGCAAGGGAATGGATGTGAGTTTTCCAAGTGAGATTAGACGATAAAGAAAGACCGAGTTGTGTGAAAGAAGTTGAAGTGTCCAGTTCATGGCCATTCATGAGGACAGGTGAAAAGTTGTGGTTATGTTTACCTGCAATGACAGCCTGTTTCGTCTTGCTTTGGTTGAACGAAGCTAGGTTGTCTTTACCCCACTTCTCAATAACTGTCAGATCATTGGAGAGAAGCGAGGCTGAAATGTTTCTGTGGAGTTTGATATCGGTGGAAGCATGGTCATTTGGATAGAATGAAAATGAAGAACTTAGGAAGGTATCATCAGCAAAGGAGTGAATGCTAGGAGACATAGAGGTAAGTAGGTCGTTTATGAAGAGAATGCAGAGTACAGGGGAGATGACAGAGCCCTGGGGTACACCAGCATTAGAAGCTAACGGTGGGAGGAGAGTAAATGCTAGGAAAAGATCGAGGGTATTGCTTTGTCTCCTGCACTATCAGGAACGCATGTAGGCTCTGATATTACTTGTGTCAAGTCATGGCAAGGGCCTCAGCTTCCCGACCAGCAGGGTTGGTGACATTGGAGGATAAGGTGAGCCAGTTGGAGTTGTGGACGTTGAAATCACCAAGAACAATGATTTCAGAGCGTTGAGACTGTAGAGTGATGGTTTCAACTGGTTTGGAAAGGTGGTCGAAAAGAAGTTCATGATCGTTTGAGTCAGGAGAGCGGTATAGAGTGCAAATGTACTTTGTGGCATGAGGAAAGGAAATTTTCAACCAGAAGAGTAGAAAGCCAGGACTAGAAAGATCGAATTGTTTGAGGTGTAAGGTCTGCACATCAGAGCGAATAAATGCTAAAACCCCACCATTAGGGAAGAAGGAGGAAAATAACTCATAACCTGGGAATTTGAGATGAGGAGAGAGAACGGTGCTGTTACTGGGATCAAGAGGCTTGATTTTGGTTTGAGTGATGAAGAGTGCATAGGGGTCATTGCAGGCAAGTCGATGTCCATTGTCGAACACAGGCTCTCCCAAATTGCTTCCACAATTTTGATCACTTTCCGCTTGATACCAACTTGCAGTTTCCATGAATCCTTGAATTTCGTTCAGCCATCTACCTTTTTGTCATCCCAGGTCATGTTTGATTCCCATGGGAATTCACCTGGCGATGGTGCTCGCCACCTATTGCCTGCCCTCCGAGCTCAGACTTTTAAAATCACTCGGTCCCAATTCATAGCAAGAAAATTTACTACAGAATGTATAAAGGGCGTGACACCTTTCTGCCTTTCGAGTTCTACTTCGTTATTGAAACAGCGTCCCTTCACCCTGAAAGAAACCTGCCTCTTTTTCGAGTGCCATATAGAGGCGATAGGGCCTGTAAGAAATTTATCGCTAAAAATTGTTTTGATGTAACCAAGTTTTGGAAAACCATGGGATTCATAAACCTGAGGGATTCAAGGACGAAGAAACGTACACGAATCGACAATGTTGACTTATCAGCATCTGTGAAAGCTCTTAAGGAAAAAGCCGCTGATATTATTCAGCTGGGAGTGCAAGAACAACGTGGGTACCTCTTGATACATGCAGGGAGATAAAGACGTCGATCATTGTATAATAATTATGATCTAGTTTTGGTAATGATTTCATTGATATTGATAATGATAGGTACTCACTACAGCAAGCTTATATCAAGTATCGACATTTTCCAGAAATGGTGTACTGTGGGAAATCTCTAGATGATCAGAAGACGATGGTAGCCCAAGGATTGGTGGATGGAGTTACAATTTACCTTTTTCACAAAAAAAGGAAAAGAGTTGAGCCCCTAAGTAAGTTTAAAGCCATTGCTGTAATTAATTTTTGGTAAAAACTTTGAGCTTTTAGCTGTTTAGGGCTAATCTGAGCACAGGAAAGCAAAATAGAACACAGTTGACATTTTGTGATTGGCAAGAGAGCTAATGAAAAATGAAGGACTATTCTTCTTGATTGTTCCTTGATTTTAGGTAACGATTTTGACAGTGTAAAACCAATGAAACTGACAGAACTGTTGGATAAAGCAAGGAACAATCCATTGTACCAAGCATCTGTAAGTTTTTCCTCCCAATCATTGAACAGTTGCAGTCAGTGTTGTTTGGGCAAGGGAGTCTTTTGTTTTATTTTGTGCTAGACCAAGAAAGTTCTTTTGCTGAGATAATTCTCAGTGTTTATTTTTCAACTTCGATTCCTAACCTTCAAAAAATTATATCAAATATTTTTTGTTCTCTAATCTACAGGACACATATTGATCACGGCAGCAGCTGGAATGTACATCCTATATAAATACTTGTCTTATTATTATCATTGTTTTTATTTGTTGATATTACTGCCTCTGAAGTTGCCCCGATCTATAATTGTTTTAGATGCTTGAAGGCACAAGGTGAATTTTATTTGCTTGATTCTTTGAAATTCTCTCAGGTAAAGCGAGTTCTTCAAGATCCTGATGGTATTAAGCAACTGATTGTTGCAACACCTGCTCTGAAGAAGGACACGGTTGCTCTTTGTAAGATTACTTCTCATAATGTTTTATTACACCCATTAGTATTAATGTTGGTTAATAGCAGAAATAGGAATTTTTTATGTTTCATGTTAAATATCCTATTGATGAGAAAGGGAATAAAAATTTTCAGTGTGACAAAATAATTATCTTCTTGCAATTCTGAAGCTCTTTACATTGAAGCTTCAAGTCTTATTTAGGCCAATATCTTATGTTCATATTCCTATGAATGTCAGATGTAAAGATCCAGCTTCAGTGCTTATTCATGACCTGTGCATAGAAATCATTTCTCTGAATTTGTACATTTTTCAAAAAGCTTTGCTCCTTTTCCCCCTTGCGTTCCTCTTTTGATGTTGGTATTACAACGATTCAAAACTTTCCCTGACTATTTCTTAGTTCTGGACTAAGAATTCCTTGAATATTGATTGCAGCACTTCTTAAAGATCCCAAACTCCTGCTACAAGTTGCAGAGACTGCCAATGTGGAGAAGTAAGTAGTCCTTTTGCAAGCATCCTTGATATTAGGATAAGACAAATGTTATCATGATATACCAAAGGAGTTAAGTCATCAAAACGACTTTTGCTTGTTTATATGCCACTGTTTTTCCACTTTGAATCAATGTTACATTCTTTCCATGCTTTTGTTTGTGATATTTTCCATCAAAACAAATCAAGTTTGAGTCCTATACTCAAATTTAGTGCTTTCTTCTTCTGTTACGTTATCCCCGGTCCTTGTGCTGACTTGCTCTCCCCCACAAAATGTCTCCACCAGTTCCGATCTTGCGCTTTCACCACCAGTTCTTCCGCTCCATGCCCTGCCAGCTTCACTATGCCATCACTCCACTGGGTCTGCTGCCTGCCCCATTGAAAAAGTTTTCTCTTACGATCCATTAGTATCATGCTAATGGTTAAATGCTGAGTTGTGGCATTTCAGTGTGGCAAGTTGTTTTCCTTGTTGCAATATGCCCCAATGTCACCCCAGGTACCCATCTAATACTACATGGACAGATGACTAGAATCTCTTTCTTTAGCTTTGTTCAAACACTGGAACTTCAAGACAGTAGGTAATGCTCTGGTTATCATGTCAAAGACCCTAATGATGCAGTCTAAAGCTTCTCAAATGATATCAAAATTATATTTTGTCAGAATAGTCCAAGAGCATCCTGCATTGGCACAAGCAGCAAGCCATGTTATTGCAGCAGTGACAGAAGATACAAACACAAGGGAATTAAGCCAGTCAAGTAATTCAGAAACTGCAGAAATGGTAGACTTAGAAAGAGCGGATCCTGGGGTAAAATATCATCTGTTTTCATGTATGTGGAGGGAAAAATATGTATATTAAATGCTGAGGATTAAGAGAAAGAAGAGAAGTCAAACAATCTCTTAAAATAGGGTTAGAAGGGAAACATTACTTAGGGGAGAATGAGAGGTTTATCAAGAGGGGAAATTTTGTGCAAGAAGCCAATGAATGTATGGGGATAACTCAGTTTCTAGGAGCTTACTCACATATCTTATGGGTAGCCAATGGAATCCAACTTCAGGCTTAAATTTCACTTAAGGATGTCAATACATCTCGGAAATTCAAGACATAGAAAGCACAGGGTATGGTCACATAGTCATATAGTTCCAGGAAACTGCTTGATTGACAGCTTCTCAATACTCTAAAATCTACTTTGAATCATTATCATCACCATCATCATCATCACCATCATTGTCATAATCATCATCATCATTATTGCCATAATCATCATAATCACCATCATCATCATCATTGTCATAATCATCATTATCATTATGACCATCATCATTGTCATCATCATTATCATTTTCAAAGACCATCCCGGTCTGTAGACATAAGCATAAAAATTGAATTTCTGAGAAAGCAGAGTAAAGAGCATTAGGTTTCATAGAGCATGACAAGATTATCAGCTGATTTTGTATTCTCGTTCTTAAAGTTGGTTGCTCGTGCAGAATTGATTGCAGCTCAAGAAGCAGGAATACAGGAAAGGCAAGGAGGGCAATCAAATCAAATATCACCAGCTCAGCTTGCAAGGGCATTGTCACAAGCAGGAGTTAGTCCACCCCAAAGTATGATACCTAATTATCTATTTATTTTCATTTGTTTCAACATCAACTGCAATGAAAAAGATGAGTAGTTAGCCTTTATCAAACCAAAAATTAAAAATAACAGATGAGATCAGGTGGCCTGACATTGGTACTAGCTGAGCAAGGAAAGGTTAGATAGTTTCTTGCAGCAAAAGCCAAAACCTCTCGATTTATAGGCAGTCAGTGACTTAGTCACTGGCTTCTTTGTAAAATATTGTTATTAAACTAGTTTCCAATTTGATTGAATTTATGGCCAAATTCAAACTATGGTCTTCATTGATTCCTTCTAGGTACGCAACAGTCAACTCACAATTTACAACCTCAACCACTTCAAGCTCCCATCCAATCAGGGGCAAGCATGATAACATCTGACTTCTTCAGTCAAGCTATTGCATCAGCCCTAGCGTCAACTCCTCTTACACCTGATCCATCCTTGGCCGCCAATCAAACTACAGATCAACCTTCACACCAAGTAAGTCATTTAATCATGTGAAAGTGTGTGCCAAATTTTCATGGCAGGGAGCTCAAAAACTTCCTTCCAATATTCAGGATGTGAATGAATGATAAACATGGGAATTATTTTCATTTTCTCCAGTTTGTAAAAAAATTTTAACTCAATGCTTTTGCCGCCTTCTTTTTCTTCTTCTTCAAGCTGTTTTCCTGTTGGGGTCATCTACATGAAATTGGTGCGTCTGGCACCTTGATCCTTTTCCTCCATCTCTCACGGTCTATTGCATCTTCCTCCTTCAGCTTCCCTTCTTTCAGATCCTTTGACAAACAGTCACTTCATCTTATTTTTTTCGTCCACAGCTTCTCTTCCCTATCATTTCCATTTCATAAGCTGTCTTGATGTAACTACCACTTCTCTTCGCCTGCCCAAACCATCGTAATTGTGCTTCTTTGTCTCTTATCCGTGCAACACCCAGCTCTCCTTTTATCTTTTCGCTCCTTACATGATTTTTTAATGAAATGCCCTTTATCCACCTCAGCATCCTCATTTCGGTCTTCTCCAATAGCTTAAGGTCAGTCTCTTTTGCTGCCCACGTCTCTGCACCGTACAACAGCACCACTTTTGCTTCAATATTAAGGACCTTGCTATTTTAATGAACTCCTGAGAGATACATGTTTTAAAGAATATTTCATTATTTCTAACACCATACCATTTGAGAACATTCAAAACTAGTTTGGTTCCAGATTTCCAAATTTATTTGAAGTTTTTCTACAGGTATTTTTTGTTTAAAACAATGCCTTAATAAATAGCAACAATCAAAAATGGACAGGATAGCCCTGTATAAGTGAGTATTTTAACAAACAAGCATCACATACTCGATTTCCAGCATAGCAAAAACCAGAGACTGGCTCTGAGTAATTTCTAAGGTAGTGGATTTCATGAGGTGGTTTCCCGTTGCCTTCCTCACAAATGGTGTTTTTATTGACACATGGAGGAATCGAACTCACAACCCCTGTGTTATGAGACCGCATGCTTAACCACTACACCATAGCACCACCAAATTTTATCATATTGTCACATAATTGCTAATCCAGTATCTTAGGAAACAAACACCTCAGCCACTGGGGCTGTTCCTGATGCCAATCCAAAGCCCAGAAAAATGGGGAGATTTGATGGCAGGGGGCACCTTGTTGTAAAAAAGGGATTGCCAGATGCCAATGACCCCGTTTAAATGTGCTATAATGACCAGAAGAGGCACCTTTGACAACAAACTTGCATTTTTCAGGCAGCACTGCAACAGATGCGGGACATGGGTATTACAAATGATGCACTGAGCTTACAAACACTGCAACAGACTGGAGGTGATGTTGAAGCAGCAATAGCTTTGATTTTTGCAGATGAGATGAACTAAACAAGTTAATTACAGTTTTTCAAGCCTTTTTGTCTGCTGTTTTCTGTCAGAAAATTGAAACATTTACAACCCACTTTTGCATTGGTAAAAAATTCACTCTTAAATACTGTAAGTATTCACTTGTTATTTATTCATTAGAATGGTCCACAAATCATCCTTAATTTCATCGATCTTATTTGCAATTATTAGAAATCTGTGTTTAAAAATTCAACCAAAAAAGCATCATGATTGAATATGTTTCTGTACTAATAAAAAACTCTGCTTGAGGACATTTTGAACCGTATTAACTGACAACCACACATCATACAAAATCTTAAGTTTTTAGATGAATCTCATCTCTTGCATAAACTATTCTATTGATTAAGATACTTTGTGGAAAGTCTCATGTCTAGTCTTGAGCTTTGTGTGAATCTGCTTCACCGGTTTTTTGTTCTCCTGTGCAGTACAAAGCATCCCAGGTATTGATAACATGTGCATATGTATGAACAGCAGAGCTCTTTAATCTTTCCAGAGTCTTCTTGGCATTTCTATATGGAATTAGGTGGTTGAAAATGCTTGTTACAATAAGCAAAAGAAACCCAATAAAATTATGTCAGTAAAGCTATTGGGATCTATAAGTATCACTTCAATGTACCTGCTTTTAAGAATGAATAGCAAAAATTTGCTTAGCAATACTTGTTGGTTACATTGATGTTCTGTTAACCAAGAGAAATTTGTTTATCTATCTAGTGCAATCAATCTTATTGCCCTGTTGGCCCTTTTTGCATAAAATTGTATGTATTTTGATGGCTCATTGATTAAAGTGCTTGAATATACAGATTCACGGTCATTTGCTAGAGGCCAACCTCAGTCTTAACTTTCACTCATAGTGGGGGAGTCACTAGCTTTCTGTAATTCTTAGGCAAAGAAACCAGAGAGTGGATACTAATTGGTGAGCAGAGCTTCTAGTGGTCCTATGGATTATAGGTATCTAGAAATTTGTCACAATATGGGGAGGGGTAAGGAAACTGCTTCAGAGGCAGAGCTTTGCAATATTCCAAGATGTACCTTTGGGTGCTAGGTTGAAAACGTAAAAAAGGTACTTACTTGGCATCCCCTTTGACATGATATAGATTGACTTTCAATATATCTACCAGGCAGTTCTCTGGGCTCAACTTGGCAGCCTGTGGGAATAGCAAATTCACTAAAGGATAGTCCCAAACTTTATAATCAACACTCAGCCATAAAATTTGATGCTATGTTTATAAAACAGCTTCTAAAAAATCCAAAGAAGAAAACCTGGGGAAACATCTAAATGAAGGATTTCCCACAAGACACCTGTTTACAAAGAAAAACAATACTTTGCATTAGTAGGAGACTTTTTGTGGTAGTAAACAGTTTTTAGAAGCTTACATTGCCAACTTCCAATTGATTTGAGCACATTTTAGCTGTACTATAGGTTCCAGACTTTGCCACTGCTGGTTTCCGTCCCTGGATGCCAACCGTCTACCCAACCAACAGTAAATTGATATCTAGGGTAAAGCAGGGGTTAAGTGTAGGGGGGAGAGAAGCTGACCACCACGCTACCCCCACAATGCCATGGCTAAAGATGGCACCGCTCTAAAGAGAAGCTCCTTGACATTTTTTGAGTCAAGATGGAAATCAAAACGACCCTTAATTTCTACTTTTTCTCAAAAAAGCAAAGCGCAAAGAGGAATAAAGGAAAACCTCAGTGACTGCCTCTGATGCTAAATGAATCCACTTTTCAGTTCTATCTTTACTGAAACAGCAAATACTCATCAAAGCCAGTTGAATTAATGAAATGAGCTGAAATTTTTGAAGGCCACTGTGAGCAGCAAGCTGCAAACATTTGTGAATGGACCATTCTGCGACTAATGGAAGACCAAGTTTTAAACAAAGGTTACCAAGAACCTAGAATACAACATAGAGTATGTTATGGATAATATAGAAGATAAAAATATGTATCAATGCAGCTCAGTTGAGCATGAATGAAATCAAAATGCGATCATACAGCCACCAAGAGACCTCCAATTACCAGAGTAGATAGCTCTGCATACTGCAATAGGGGGACCTGCAAAAACCAGAATGTACAGCAAGCAATATAAAGATATATATAAAAGGATATGATTTGTTATGACACAGTATATAATACCTGATACTTCCAAATTGATCCCTCGTTTCCAGAATCACAGAGTAACTTTGCAGCTGCAAGGAGTTCTGCAATGTCTTGACCATCCTTGTCCTTAATCAAAATTTCACTAATGACTTTCAAATAGAGAAGGTAATCTAAAATGGCTGGTTCTCCTTCATACTCGGTCATTGCATTGTCACACAAAAGCAATGCAATGTCGTATGAACCGTTGTGCAGGTAGGCCCATATCAATATCTTAATCACGTACACTCGCAGGCTGCTTGCAATCTTTATTTTTGGCATGAGCTGATTTGAAACCGTGGTCGTTAAAGCTTCTTCAAGCCGCGTGAGGTTTTCTTCAGCTGTAGAAATATTGCAAAAACAAATATTATATTTGACAAGAACTCTATCCCACCAATCATCATTCATCCCTAGAACATGCAACTTATGGAACGTCTTGCCTTCCTCTTGCTTTCCTCAATCTTACAACTTGCCATTCCAAAAAGGAAGATGATTTGAATTAGATTTCAAAATGTAAAGAAAAATGGAAGGGCTATGTGAATAAAAGTGATCAATGATTGATATATGGTTCACAATGAAGGTTGATTTGCAATGATTCATGACTCATGATGATTCATGATTCGGAAAGATTAACGTTTTGTTATGATTAGCAAATCATAATAAGCGATTCTCGCTGATCAACTTATTCGCAATGATTGATACTTCAAAGAAATAAAAAGAGGACAATTTTCATACGATTGTTCACGTTTAATCGTCTAAATGATTTAAAAGGCCCTGAACACACAGGCATCGACCTTTGACTTTCTCAGACTTAGAAAAAAATACTACATGTTCGGTTTCCGTAATTGACAGAGGTGTAAAATTACGACAGTACTCCTACTGAATTGATTCGATCCTGCTTTTCTTTTACTCAAAAATTGATGAAAATGACAAACCTACTAAATGAACAAGTAAAAAAACAACGAGGTCAGCTTGCTGGAAACAGTTAAGGCAATGAATGTTTCATTGCTGATTACTTGATGATTAGTGATTATAAACAATACTGATTATGATTGCATCAACAAACAAGGAAAGAGGGGAAATAGTTGTATTAGAAATAGCATAAAAGAAATCAACAAAAATTAACGAAACTTAATGAAAAATAAAGATGGCGTAAGAATGGATGACAGAATAAGACCTAGTTACTTCAAAATAAAAACCATGGAACATTACTATCATTATGATTATTATGATCACCGTGAAAATCATTCTTGCCTATTTATAGCTATCTGCCCTTGATTTTTCGGCTCAAATAAATGTTTTCCGCTTTCCCCTTTTTGTGCAGTTATAATCATAAAGATTTACGTCAAATCGATCGCAACTATGCCAGTCAGATGCAAACTACCTGTCACGAAGGAGATATGCGTTTGTATGTCTAGTTTACACATGTGAAGACGAAGACGTCTTTTTCAAATAAACAAATTAAAAAGTTTGTATCAAATATAAAATGATTGAAGGATAATCTCTCTATGATGAGCTGGTACCTTTGAGCAATGCCACTCTTGCCACTGAAACGGCAGTCAAACCACATGATTCATTTGAAGTTCTGATGCTCCTAGCAAGAATAGCAGCGGCAAGCAATGCCCAATTCTCAGGTACCTCCGGGTTACGGTGAACGGCAGTTTGCGCGAAGTGTAGGTATGTGACGTCATTATCATCATCGGATGACGTCATTGCAAAGGTTTGCGATCCTAGGGCGGCTGCGGAGGTAACCATCAAGGAGCACTGGAAAAAACAAAAAATGAAAGGGAATTGGTTAATTCTTGAGAGGGGAAAACTATGTTAGGAGAAGAATGTGATTGTTGGAAGTTGGGCGGCGAAAGAAAGAGGTCGAAAAGGGTGGACGGATTGCATTCAAAAGGTTTGGAAGGAACGGGATCGACGGAGGAAGATGGCATGGGCAGGGTGAAATGAGGAGGAGGAGAGCTATCGGCACTGTCGAACTTAGGGGAAGAATGAAACAGGGTATCAAGGTATGCCAAGTTGACATCTTACATTCTGCAATAATACCTAATACCTACATTAATGTTATTAATTGGTTATTGAACCGAATTAGCGTAAAGTCAAACTGAATATATACCATCTTTGATAACAAATCATTGCCACTCACTAGGAAAGCACACAGAGCCTGAAATTTATGAACGAAGTTAGCATAGGAGCAAAAACACATTTCCCCTTTGGTGATGGTAGCTAAGCTAGGTCACTTTTCTACAAGTCTTCTATCAGTCCACCCAGCAGGCAATCGGTACTTGGAGCAAAACTAGGAGAAAAGTGCGACGAGGAAATAAACTGAACCCCCTTTTCTAAAATACCCCTGTGCAACAAGATGGTAGCTCTGTAGCAAGGTGGTCGCATAGCAAAGTGCGGGAACCAATTGAGTTTGACAAATAAATGCATCATGAATCTGCTTAAAAAGCTGAGCTCAATTCGCAAAATTAATTAACTTGGTTGAAAGTAATCATTGCCTTCAAATGAGATGAAAAGTGACAAGAAAATGAGATTGATAATTCTTACCTCGGTTGGCTGGTGTATGGCAGATATTATTGCGCATCTACCCGCAGCCTTCGGAAGAAAGAAATTGATAAAAAATCATAAATAAAAAATTGATAAGAAATAATAAGACATTATTTTATACTCGTGACGAAAAAATAAAGAGGATATCGATTGATAGGTATCTTAAATAGTTTTGATTAACTTTTATAAAAGTAAATAGAACTTAGAAATCCAAGAGAATTCACCTCAAGTGGAAGAGCAGGGGACGCCTTGAAAATGAAAGTTGCCAACCTGTTCCACAGTTTAGAACTAGTTGGATACCTATTGAAATTAAGACATGAATCATAGAAAAATGAAAATAAAAACAATCATAAAAATAAGAACATGAATAACAACAAATAGAAAACGTCCTCACACTGAAGGTCTTTCGTAGGACACTCGTCAAAGTATGCCACGAGTAGCAATGGTCGAAATTAGACTGGAGTGAATGACCACATGTGGGTTAAAATATGTGCAAGCTTTTGTGGTAGGTGAAAATGATTGGTTGCTTGTTTCGGCCAATCATCGCCGATTGCCTTTGGCATTTCATTGAAAAATATGCTGTCAGGCAAAAAATTGGCATGGAAAATATAACAAGCTTCGATGTCATACATTGTGATCGTGGTAAAAACATTTGTCAGTTGTTGTTGTTTCTACTCGTTGCTATTTGTCATCACTTGCGATATAGCTCAACTTCCCACCCGCAGCAATAGTTCAGCGCATTCCCCCAAGTTTTGTCCTGAGCTCCCAAGGTTTCCGTCCCGGGGTCCCAAGGTCCTTGTTCCGGGTTCCCAAGGTCTTTGTTCCGGGTTCCCCAGTTTGAGTGGGCCAGGCATTACAAAGATTTGAAGAGCCGAGGCTTACATAAATGTTGCATTTAAATAAGAATGTTCTGTGCATAAGGAGGAACCTTTTGATAACTTTTTGAATGCATCGTTTTGCTTCAGCGATATTACCCTGAAAATAAAGGAGTTTGAAAATAAACGAAGCACGCGTAAAATATAATCTGCACTAGACGAATAAAGAACGAACAATCAATATTCAGACAAGGCGATAGCAATTGAAATGAACACAAAATTTGACTACCAAATACAAAAATTTGAGGTACAAATGAAATGGTATTTTTCAACACTGATTAAAAATCGTATTTGGGAAGCAATTGTGAAAATTTAGCAAAAATCGTTGCATTGCCAATGAATTGTAAGATAAGGACCTGAAGTAAATGCATTGCAGAAATCAAATAAGCATAGCTCCTCTCGACAGGTTCTGTTCCTGAGAAAGAAATTCGAAACTTAGAAAATTCAAGAAGAGGTTTCGTGTGACTGCTGAATAACGGGATGGTGCAAACAAGGAAAGGATGAAAGGTGTTTGAATATGTAAAAACAAATGATCGAAATTATTGTGAAGATGTCATTAAAAACTTACAGAATTTAAAGATTAAGGGAAGGGATCTATAATCTAAGTATCAAATACGTGAATTAAACATAAATACAGATATAAAGAAATGTCGAAGTCACAACTCGCCATCTTTATATGAAATATAAAGCTATTAGAAGATGACATACAAATACGTCCACTGTCATTTATGGAGACAAACACATTTCTGCGAGAGGCTGAAAGGAGTAACAATGAATTTTGAAGACATGAGGAAACGTACTGAAATTTGGGTGCTTTTTGATCTCAGCAAGGGCGGCATTCGTCAAGGTATGATCTTTTGAAAGTAGGCCCAATGCCGATAACGCAGAAAGTGCTTGTTCACTGGCAGACTCAGTTTGTGAGCTGTAGATAGCAAAAACTCGCATCATTCACCAATTTGATCCGAAGGAGAAACTTTTTCAAAGGCCATAAAAATTCCTACAGAGCATCTTTCGACCGTGAAACGTTTTTAAACTACCAATGAATGTACAAAGGAGAGAATGAAACAAACAAAGCGAAACTGGTATACTTTTTGGCATTTTGAAACTGGTTACTTTCCATCAAAATAAACTCAAATCACTCAAAAAATGGTAGGTCTGGATATTTCATTCCGTTCACTCGTCTACAAAACATCTAGAAAGATACTTGTGCCACTGTTCTATTTCTATTTAATGATTTGATTCCGAAGTTTATAGCTTTCTCTTCAGCTGATTCATTCAAGAAAAGCATAGTTTAGAATTGAAACCATAATAATTATCTTTTAATCTATTCATTCATTCATTAAAAATTATAAAAACAGAAAAAACACCTCTCTTATAAGAGGCAGTGTGTAATTGGCTGTTTCTAACTAATAATAACGATAATTTAAAACGGAAAAAGAAAATAAAAATACTCTAATAAAGAACTATAATTGCGTCGTCACCGAGCCACAGGGCTGAGTCAATTAGCTAGCTGAATGCTGAGGAACTTTGCGCATCTTGACGTCATGATTATGTTGTGGTTTGGGAAAAATTTCACGTTTTAGAAATTTCTGACTCGTTTGGACTTCTTTAGAAAACAAAATTCAGTTATGAGAGACTAAGAATTAAAAGGAATGATGTTAGGCTGTTAAGACGCACCTTTGCATGAGAAAATTCTTAGCCAATTGGACGTTCCCGTTAACGTATGCAACCATTCCCATTGAAGCGAGAATTTCAGATTTGTCCATTTCGTCATCTGCGAGATTCAAAGCTTGTTCGTACGCTAAAAATAGAAATAAAGAAAAATTCAATAAAAAATAAAAACATAAAAAGGCAATGAGATGCTAAGGAGGCAGATTCTGCACGCGATCATAAAATGCTAGTGACTTTTTGGTAGCTGAAAATGGTCAGGCCGAAGCAAAGTAAATGATTGAAAAAAAGCTGATTGTTACAATTTTGTGGCACTAATTAGACTCACAATTGAAACTTTTCTGAAGTTCACCACTGAGAAAGTATGAAACAGCTAAGCCAGTGACGTCATTGAACTGAATAAGAGGCTGTATTTTGAGGTACGCCTCCGCTGCATCCTTGTACTGACCGGACAGCCTGTGAAATCATGGTCAGCATCAAAAAGAAAAGAAGTGAACTTTAAGTGTCATCATTCTAAAACGTTGTTATTTAAAAGGTTTCTCGAGAATTTTGATTCACAGCAGTGACGCAGCAAGCTCCTACCCTTGGTTGCTGACTAGTGAAATGGTGAGTTTAATCGTAGGATACGGGGATGGTGGCAGAAGCAAGGAGGGGGATACAGAGAAGACGAAGGGCGGACTGTGCGAGAGGATATGAAGGTTGCAAATGTAACCGAGCAGGACGCTTTGGACAGAGCAAAGTGGAAAGGAAGGATCCGCACCGGCGACCCCACGTGGGGTGGGAGAAAAGCCAGTAGAAGAAGTAAAAGAAGAAGAAGAAAAAGAAAAAAGAGGAAGCAGAAGAAGAAGAAAAAGAAGATGAAGAAGCAGAAGAAGGAAAAAAGAAGAATAAGCAGAAGAAGGAAAAAAGAAGAATAAGCAGAAGAAGAAAGAGAAGAAGAAGAAGAAAAAAAAAGAAGAAGAAGAAGCAGAAGAAGGAAAAAAGAAGAATAAGCAGAAGAAGAAAGAGAAGAAGTAGAAGAAAAAAAAGAAGAAAGAGAAGAAGAATAAGCAGAAGAAGAAGAAAAAGAAGAATAAGCAGAAGAAGAAAGAGAAGAAGAAGAAGAAGCAGAAGAAGAAGAGGTACATTTACTGACGATGTCACATATGCAATGAACATAGGATATATCTAATGAAGATGTGGCATATCTAATGAAGATATGGTAGATCTAAGACGATAACAGGTATTGTATTGACAAAGAAAAACAGTTTTCGAATGAGCACAAAATAAGATTAACCTAAGGAAAAGAAAAATTGCCTATACCGTAAAACTCTGGCTATGTTGGACTGGACCATGTTTCTTTTGTCGATCTCATTTGATGAAAGTAACTCTAGAGACCTAACGAACCAATTAGATTTCAAAGCTCATTAATCGATTCATCAAACTAATTTTTCATCTGTACGCATCGTAGTTTTACAAGTATAGTTAAGGTAAGAAGGGATGTAAGACGAAAACTTCTCCCTGTCATGGTTGTAGGCGCAGAAGTGAGGCAAAATTTTTAAATTCAGGGCAATAAAAAAGCTTCATTGGATAGCCTAGTTAGCGACAGGCCAGGCGAATCGCACCCTTAGAGTTACACTTGTGCCGTCACAATAAACATTTTTCTTTTCAGTATCGTTGCAGACTTCAATTATCGGCTGCCAAGAGGCATTATCATCACCAACATTATTACTTTTATTAGACAGTACCTCTCAAACGCAATCTTTGCCGGTTTGTATAACTTTTGATGCTCCAACAAAATACCAGACAAATTAAAAGCACAAGAATTGCCAGAAAACCGATCTAAAAAAGTCAAGGAAATAAATTAAAAACAGAAAAATTGCAAGCCGTTCCAAAAATCATCTTTAAGGGTCAAGAAACAATTTGAAAAACTAAAGCAATCCTTTGTCTTTAACATTGGTTCTTGACACACAAAAAAACGGCCACAGAAAGCAAAAAATGACGATCTAAATAGGGAATAGCAACCTGCACATTGTTGTACGCAAACAGATGAGTTGGCAATGGCTTTGCGAACCGTTTGGGGCAAATTTAGATCATCGGGTTTCCAAGAATTGCACTTTCTTCTGTCATAAAAACTTCTGAGCTCAAAGCAAACCCATTTGGCATAAGACAAAAACCCTTCAGCCTGTGAAGAAACACAATACGTCACGTTATATCTAATTTCATTTTTCCTCTTCTTTGTCGCAATAATAATAGAATAATCGACTTAATTTTAAGGTCAAGCGAAAACTTAGTTCTTAACAGATTAGCTTTTCCTCGGCTAACCGGGATTCCTGTTTCGTCGAGAAAATTCCGAGGAAACTTTTTTCATATGAGCAGGCTTTATCAGAGCTATTTTAAATCATTATTCTAATGAAAAGCAGTAAGCAAAACGATCCGATGCAAGGTACTAGGATGAACAATTAAGTAAATGAATGTTGGTAAATAAATGAATAAGCAATGAAGTAAATAAGAGTGATAAAAGACAAAGTAACAATCAACATACATTGGAACCAAGCTCGCTTGAATGACGGAACAAGTCCATGGCCTCCTGGTCTCCGATTATTTCTGCAATCGATGCCTAGGAATCGCAAAAGTATGATAATGCAATACAATGCAATGCAATCAAATGCCAAACAATCCAATACAATCCAATACAGTACAATGCAGCAAATGATGATACCATGCAACACGACGCAATGAAATTCGATACAATACGAGTTAATGCAATGCAATATATTGCACTGAAATCAATCCACCATACTTCAATCCAATTGTATACAATGTCAATCAGAGTCTTCGAAATGCAGTTTAAGACAATAGAATGCGCAGTGCAAGATAGCTTACTGCTGTATAATTTGTAATAAAGTGCGCCCACCTGCCCCACCCACGCAGGGGCATACGAAGGGTCTGCATCTTGGGCCTTCTTGAATGCCTCGTGAGCCACCTTAAGAAGACGAAAGACCGTTAATGACAAAAATCGTTAAACAAACCCCTATTCAGTTTATTCTAAATTGCCAAAAGGCAAAGTTCAAGAAATGAATGGAAAAGCATTGTTGTACGAAAAATCAGACAAGCGAAAGAGTCGGGAAGCAAAAAAGTGAAAACAAGAAATAAAATGGGAAAACATGCAGAATCTAGATCAACTTGCCTTGATTTTGTCATATTTTAGGTAAAGTGATCCTAGATTTGTCCATGCTTCCGCACTCTACAAAACAATAGCAAGGTTCATAACACTTCGAAGCACTTGAGCAACTTTGAATCAAATTTTGCTTTAGTCTCATTCTTTAATCTCTATAAATTGTCTTTGTCTTTCTTCTATATGACGGCACCAGCGACCAAGATACAAATCTGTCACCTTGTGTGAGGAAGGTCTGGGTTCGAAGCTCATACGCTGCCTTCCTGTAAAGTGCTCAGAGTTGCGGGAATGATTATTTGGGTCACCCACTGGATGGCAAGCAGCGAACTATAGCATAGGCCGTGGATGCTCAGCTGTGTAGCCGAAGGGAAAAAGAAACAGAGATTCATGCATCATTCTACTTACCAAAAAAAAAGTGAAGGCAGAAAAACAACTTAGCAACTTCTCTAAAGCACTGCCTAGATTATTGTTTTACTGATTCCAACTTGTTTTGAAATCAGAAGATCAGAATACCTGTGGATCCAACTGCAAAGCTTTGATAAATGCATGCTGACTCAATTCAGGATTGGCTATGTCTAAAATAGGATTAAAGGAATTATCTTTGAGATATTCTCGTTGTCTTCGGAGAAACAACAATGTAACTGGCTATAAGATAGGAGAAATCAAATGGAAGGATTAAACTTGAAAGATTTAAATGGTTGAAGAAAGAAAAACAAAGGAAATGAAGATGAAAATGAACGAAAATGAACAAATAGCTGGGTTAGAGGAGCTGGAATGAAGAGCTACATGTGCAAACTAGGCTGCATAATGTAACAAAGGCAAATAGTGACATAAAAGTGGCCATGAAGGGAACAATAACTAGACTATGCACTTGCCATAAACAGAAAAACCGCAACATATGAAAGACGGACCTTGGCTAGCGGAAATAACACCCAGCGTATTCCACATGATGGGATTTGCCGGCTCCAAATCAATTGCTTTTCTGATGAACTGAAATGTAAAACGAGAAGGAAAACTGAAATTACCGTACCATAGCCATACAGACATGGCCTTACATAGCCATAAATAATACATACATACATAGGCTTGCATAGCCATACACAGCCATACATAGCCGTAAATACATAGCCATACATACATAGTCATACATACATAGTCATACATGCATAGCCATACATGCATAGCCATACATACATAGTCATAAGTAGCCATACATACATAGCCATACATGCATAGCCATACATACATAGTCATAAGTAGCCATACATACATAGCCATACATGCATAGCCATACATACATAGTCATACACACATAGCCATGCATACATAGCCATACATACATAGTCATACATACATAGTCATAAGTAGCCATACATACATAGTCATACACACATAGCCATGCATACATAGCCATACATACAAAGTCATACATACATAGTCATACATGCATAGCCATACATACAAAGTCATAAGTAGCCATACATACATAGCCATACATGCATAGCCATACATACATAGTCATACACACATAGCCATACATACATAGCCATACATACATAGCCATACATACATGGCAATACATACATAGCCATACATACATGGCAATACATACATAGCCATACATACATAGCCATACATACATCGCCATACATACATAGCCATACACACACACACACAGCCATACACACATAGCCATACATACATAACCATACATACATGGCAATACATACATAGCCATACATCCATCGCCATACATATCTAGCCATACATACATAGCCATACATACATAGCCATACATACATAGCCATACATACATAGCCATACATACATGGCAATACATACATAGCCATACATACTTAGCCATACATACTTAGCCATACATACATAGCCATACATACATAGCCATACACGTATAGCGATACACACATAGCCATGCATACATAGCCATACATACATAGCCATACATGCATAGCCATACACACATGGCAATACATACTTAGCCATACATACTTAGCCATACATACATAGCCATACATACATAGCCATACATACATAGCCATACATACATGGCAATACATACATAGCCATACATACTTAGCCATACATACTTAGCCATACATACATAGCCATACATACATAGCCATACACGTATAGCGATACACACATAGCCATGCATACATAGCCATACATACATAGCCATACATGCATAGCCATACACACATGGCAATACATACTTAGCCATACATACTTAGCCATACATACATAGCCATACATACATAGCCATACACGTATAGCCATACACACATAGCCATACATACATAGCCATACATACATAGCCATACATACATAGCCATACACACACACACACAGCCATACACACATAGCCATACATACATAGCCATACATACATGGCAATACATACATAGCCATACATACACGGCCATACATACATGGCAATACATACATAGCCATACATACATAGCCATACATCCATCGCCATACATATCTAGCCATACTTATGATTACTTTCATATCAACATAGCACAACTGTTGTACCTGAATACTCTGTTGAACTGTAGCTTTGCTCGATTCGCCATCAACTGACTTTGAGAAAAGGAAGACAAATCAAATCAATGCCCGCTGCTAAAAATTCGAGCCTTGTAGTTGAAACAGGCTTCAAATGCGCTGACCCGCTGATATGGGCATTATTCTGATCCAAAGCATAGTGAGGTAGGCCACTTGCTTTGCTACACTTAAGCTACAGCTTAAGGTCAGGTACCAATTTCCTGCTGCATGAAAAGGCTGGCTGCATACAGAAATAGAACCCCTTACCTTCAGAAAAGTAGGTACACGTGAGAACTACTTGCTATACTGATGCACAAAAGGGATATATTTGGATTAAATCATACTTAACGGTGTTTGAAGAGCAGTCACCTACGCAGTGTCTATCTAATGAGCAAATTGACATAACAGAGAAGAATTCAGTTTCATGAAATTTCTTCATTTGGCTTCATTCGTTCCTTTCTTTACTTATCTACCATTTCATTCGTACACCTATCACTTCTAATTCCTTCTGCATTCTGCCTAGCAACAGGAATTAGACTTAAGGGTGCTGAGAAGCGATGCACATCCGGCAGCAACATGGTCCATCCAATCAACATGACGTCACCTCATGATTCCTACGCCTAGAAGTCTAGTTGAGCTTGAGATAGGGCTCAACCAACTGACTGCAGGATCTTATTTCAATCGTAAGTGAATTTTCATATCAATTCAATACTAAATTTGTACAGAAGATGACGATTACCATGCCGTAATGAAAACTGCTCAATGCCAAATCATGCCATGCTTCTGCAGAAGATTCATCCAGCTTGATAATGACGGCGTAGCATCTTCAGGAATATGACATGATGAAAATATCACTAGAATAATGCTACAAAGCCTTGCACTACGAAAAAATGGCCTGGGCCGCACCGGACCCAGGTTGAGTCCATTTTTAGTTACACTACAAAGCATGGACAACTTAATGCAAACGGGAAAGCATGTTCGACCTGGCTTGGCTTGACACCCATGTGAGTACAGACCTATGAACCTGAAGAAAATATGGAGGGCAAAAACAATCATGCATCGTCGACTTTTGAAGAAAAATATTGACCTCAAGATTTACTAAGGGTTCAACTTAGGTTTGACTCTTTGGAAATAACAACCTGGGTTGAACTCGTCTTCAGAATACATGTAGAGGGCATCTCAACTAATTCGATCTGGTTACAGGTGGGGCTGTTTTTGAAATGCAAAACATCTACCTCATGTTAATTCGACAGCCCGGGTAAGATCGTGCAGTGTTCATTAGGGCTTCCATTTCCACATTATCAATCATTCATAATAATCTAATTAAAGAGAATTGCGTGCAAAGGAAATCAAATCTCGGGAATATACCTTCGACTCAAGTCCAACAAAATCGACTTTCTCGATTGGTTCTCTTGAATTTTTAATCCTACGATGGGAACAATAGAATCCGGGATATCTATATTCAACTTCTCCTCTGCAATCACATTCAGTGCAAAGCAAGCATCACCAATGATTTTCCAGAAACAGCAAAGGTCCATTGCAATTCCAATGGCCCTGAAAAATGAGATCCGATTAAATCTTCGGATTTTCATTCAAGCAACTTTGGCGAATATCCTTTGCCGCGATGATTGCATTCCCGAGAAGCAATTCAACACCTCAGGAAGTATAAAAAACAGCACAACCCAACTAATGGATTCTGCCAACCTGTGGATTCTACCAACCTATGGATTCTGCCAACCTGTGAGCTCTACTAGCCTATGGATTCTGCCAACCTGTGGATTCTGCCAACCTGTGAGTTCTACTAACCTATGGATTCTGCCAACCTGTGGACTCTGCCAACCGGTGGATTCTGCCAACCTGTGAGTTCTGCTAACCTATGGATTCTGCCAACCTGTGGATTCTGCCAACCTGTGAGTTCTGCTAACCTATGGATTCTGCCAACCTGTGGATTCTGCCAACCTGTGGATTCTGCCAACCGGTGGATTCTGCCAGCCTATGGATTCTGCCAACCTGTGAGTTCTGCTAACCTATGGATTCTGCCAACCTGTGGATTCTGCCAACCTGTGGATTCTGCCAACCTGTGAGTTCTGCTAACCTATGGATTCTGCCAACCTGTGGATTCTGCCAACCATGGAATCGAGGACTACAGGCAGTTTACATACTGTTATACTCGACCATTTTATTTCCCTTTTCAGAAAGCTACGTTGGGGAAAGGTCATGGTGGCATACGCAAAAACTCAAGAAGGGAAGAAAGTGAGAGGCTAGGAGGAGAGGGAGATCATATCGAGTTTATTGACTCTAGATTTGAAAGAAGGAAATTTGCAGGATCCAGGAAAGGAAGAAAAAGGCAAGATGTTCTATGAATTGTAAGTTCTTGGGATAAATGATGATTTGTGGGATATAATTTGTGGATTAGGTGGCAAAATATGGAAAGGTCGTGAAAGGATCGAGATTCTGGGCTGTGATTACGTGAAATGACGTCATCCTATGCGGTCATCCTTCGTTGCCTCATAAAAGTCATACACAGCTTTACTGAAAATCTCGAGGCAAAAGGAATCTAGTTTCCGCTAAGCTTAGAATAAATAGTCACACGCTGCTTTATCGAAGAGGCACATGAGATTGATAGGAGATACCTTGACGCAGCGATCAATGCGTTCCTGGCATGGTCAACAGCTCTGCCGTCAAAGTTCTCAGCAATGCTTTCATACTCTAGTTTCAAATAACAATCTGCCATTCCTAAAAGACAAACAAGAGGAAAATTTAACGACGATGGCATAAAAATAATCAATATAATCTTAAATAACTGAGTTGCGATAAAAATGGTCGAAAGAATACAACTATAATATGAATATTTGATAGGAAATATGAAAGAAAGTGATTCAGTCGCAAAAAAACTACCTTTAATAGCAGGAATGTAATCGTTCTGAATAGCAAGAACCTTCTCAAACTCTCTGATAGCATCGGGATACAAACAGATGGACTGTTTGATCACAGCAATCCTATCCATGAACAAAAAAATCAAATTCAGGCCAACAGCAAAAAGTGGTGATTCAGACTTAAGTAAAAAAATGGTGGTACTTCTGCGACTTTAATCAACAACTTGAATAATGAAGGCTCTGTAAGAGATTGCGATTTGACTTCTCATTATTCTGTTTTGATCACAAGATAATTTCGTATTATTCGAATCATATTCACGTGCTACTCGAACCAACTTCACGTGTTACTCGAACCACACTCACGTGCTCTTCAATTTGTATTCGCGTGATACTGGATTTCTTCTCACATGCACGTGTTTTGCTACCATTCCATTGGCAAAAGCAAAAAGAAGGCAAGAGCAATGTCGTGTTAAATATTTTGCACCGACAACAAACATATTATTGACTGTGCAGCCATTAAAACTTATGATTGCTAAAATTTCAATAACTTACTTGTATCGACAGTACACCTCAGACGGATCAATCTAGAGTAATCATAATGCATCAGCTCGAAATGGAAATGGCGAGGAAAACCAAAAAAATATTGAAAAACAACAAATAATCATCAATCAAACATCTCAGCTTAGGCTGCTAACAGCAAATTCATTTGGTTGAACAAATAATATAATGATTTGCATCATCATCATCACGTTCGATCAAACAAGGAGCTTGAACAAAAGAGTATACCTCAGATGCTCGCTGAAAAGATTTCATTGCTGGGATGTAGCTTCCTCTTGCGATGAATGCATCACCGAGACATTCCCAAAGAAGCCTAGAAAGCAGAACCCATGAGGTGAAATGATGCCTCAGTTGTTACAGTGATTCATTACAGAGCCAATCGTGGGTAGCCAAAGGCGACCTTCGGGCTTTACTTTCACTCAGTGTAGCTAGCTCTTGTGACCAGCTATCTGTTATTCAAGGCTTTGGGGCTCATGAAAGAAGGCCCTCCCGCTGGCAAACCCTGCGAGTACCTGCACCGATCAGGGAAATAAACGCCTTCATCACTCTCTCGCCATGCTATGCATATTTGTATATATTCTAGGCCTCTATCAATGCCGATGTTTGCCACATTATGAGAAAAGAAGTGAAAACAAATAGATTGGGAGTCGTTGGTTCGAGCCCTGTAAGGTCCATTACAGAAACCCTATCGGCAAAAAAGACAACGAGTAACCATTTCGTAGTTCATAATCCACATGTCCTGAGAAGAAACTTTGACTCCCTTCTCCAGCATTTGCTACGCTTGAAACAGAGTAGAGTGTTGTGTAGAAAACATTGCGTAAATGAGCTTTAACGCGCGAAAATGAGCTACCTGTCGGTCGGATCACATCGGATGGCGCCTTGGAAGCTGAAATTCAAAATAAAAGAACCTTTCAAGCCGAATAGAAATATTGAAAAATAAGGTGACGGATGGAATTCCGATCGAGAAAAAATCAAGTGGGATGAGGTATTGTATTGGAACCGACTCATTGAAAAATCTCATTGAATATAGCATTATATGATATTAAATAATATGATATAAAATAACATGATGTAATACGAAATGGAATAATACATAAAATCATCTATTTTAACATGATACAATGTGTCAATAGATCAAGAGGACGAATTTCAAAATTTTCAAAATCTACCATTTTACAGCCTTATCGGGGGAGCCACGTTTCGTAAGGAGAACACCAAGACGAAGCCATGCAATTTTCACTCTAGAAAAAAGTTAAAATCATGGTAACCTACGTTGTGAATGATAAACTATCATGATCTTTTCAGGACCATAAATTTTCTTCTCGATCATAACCTTCAGTGAACGATAGAACCAAAAGTACAAGCATTCAATCGTCTTCAAAAGTCTTCCCTTCCCATTTGCAGTGAATTGTTATCGAGAAATTACAAGAAATAACTTCATAATCATCCCCTGAATCACATGAAAGAACATTAAAAAATAACTATGCATATTCACATGTGGTCCATGCAAACAAAAACCCGATGGACAAGAATTCGATCTCAAAGGCCAGCTCCAAATTATGGATCTGTGATTCTGTTATCCAAAGTATGTACCTGCCAGGACCGAAATTTCTGGTCGTTTTTTCGTAGATATTGATAGCAATTTCCTGTAAAGAAGAACATGAAGTTGCATTATCACAGGGCCCTTATTGATGACAGCACTTCTAAAGATGACAAGGTAACCTTATACAAATTACCACTTTCGTCATTTTATCAATGTTACTACTGTCATTTTTCATGTCATTTTTATTTTTACCATTGTTACTATTATCATAAGGAATAAGAGAATAAATGGGTCAGTTCAGATGTCAAGGTCACAGGTCAAGATTAGGCGCTCATTAGGAAGAAAATAAGATGACGCACTTGATCCTCAAGATCCACGGCAACATCACCATAAGCCAAGCAAGCCTCTTCATTAAACTCGTTCAAAGAAACTGCTTTTTGAAAACATTTCATTGCTTTCCTAGAAGTCGAAAATAAATTGAAGACGATTTAGTGATTTAATGAGATAAAAATAAACAAATTGTGAACAGAGATAGTCTGATGATTAAATCTTTTAATCAACCTACTTCAGGTCAACATGAATTTCTCGGTAAAAATTTCCAAGTGCGACGAAGACAGTTGAATCATTTGGATCGAGTTTAGCTGCCTGTGTGAAAGAGAGCAAAATACTTTTTACAAAGCAGACGTATTTACTTTTTATCTATTAGCACGTTGCTTTATAGACAGACTAGAAGAATCTGGAAATCTGAAATAATGAAATCGTACAAACGAGGAAAAAATATATCTCTCGACTGTATTCTTTTAGACTATAAACATTTACTGACAAACAATGGCACTGCAAAACTTTTTTGCAAGGAGCATGGATACACATCGCTACCTTGCAAACTTTTTATGTACTTAATTATACACATCAATTAACAGAAAAAAATAACCAGCAGATAATATGGCTATGGGGAGCATATAAAAACTGACCTTCAAAAAGCATGTATGTGCCTTTTTTGCATAGATCTCATCATCTTTCCTCAGATCCCAATAAACTTTTCCGAGAAGAAAGTGATACTGGGCAATATCGTCTTTCAGTTCAATTGCTCCTTGCAATCTTAAGATGGAAAAGAATTTGGAGAAAAAAGAAAGTGCCAATACGAGCAGAAAACTCTCTGTGATTTTATAAAACGGAATTGTTAATTGACATGAAATTCTAAGGGATATTGAAACGTTTTCACGTTCTTAAACGAACTATTTTGTAGAATCTTCTAATTTCGTAGTTTTCATTAATCGTATAATCTTTTGACAGCAGGGGTATATATAGCTTCATTGAATTACCCTGAAGAAATCAAGTCTTACTAATGTTATCATTATTAATAACATAGAAATTCAATGCGGAATTATAAAACAATGGCTCAGCAAAATGGAACGATGTTTCCATTGTTGACACAATGCCATGACGATCACGTTGCTATAAGATAGGACCATTTGAACAGAAAAATATCCATGAGAGGGAGGCATTGCAAGCAATTTCCATGAATAGACAGATATAACATGACAAAAAAAGCCAAATTCACATTACAAAAAGATTTTAACAAACCACCAAAAAATCGAATACCTGAGCTCGGCGTCATACAATTTCTGCTCGTTTATGCTGATTAATGCCTGTTTACGGTGGAAATACAAAAATTTTATTCACCGAGGTGAAAAAATAAGATAAAAATAAGATACAGAAACATTACAAAAAAATAAGATACAGAAACATTACATAAAATAAGACACAGAAACATTACAAAAGAAATGAAATTGAAACATTACAAAAGAAATGAAATAGAAACATTACAAAAGAACTGAAATAAGATACAGAAACATTACAAAAGAAATGAAATAGAAAAACAGCATTGGATTACATGCGTCAAGATCAAGTGGACACGAAATCAAATAAAAAATCAGTAAATCAACAAATGAATCAATAGGCAATCAGTCCATTGGTCAACTAATCAGCAAATCAATTAGGTGAAAACAAATCACTTGATAACTGATCGATTCCTCAACCAATGAATCAGTCAGCCAATAGGCAATGAACAAATTGATCAACCAATCAATCAGTAAACCAATGAACCAATCAGATATCGGTCAGTCTATCAATGAATTTGTGACTTTTCATACGTTAACGACTAAGGATCCATGAAAGTTCGCATTGATTTCCAGCATTCTAGAACATATCTGTCACAGAAAAAGAAACAAATTTGATTTTGAGAATTTTAAAGGATAAAAATTTAAATAGAAAGGAAGTAATTAAATGAGATTTGGTGGTGAAAAAAGTCTGCTACTACTTTGCTATGAGAATTTTTTCGCATTTAAGTCACTTGAAACTTTTTAAACTTATTAAGCTGGTTGAATTTATTAAAACAAAGAAACCATCACAATTAGCTCGGGCGCATTTGCTGAAATGGTTTCTGTAGTAAAAAGCGTGTAAACTCATCATATTGCAAGACTTGTGGGTTCGAGGCCTACACGGTTAAAAATAGAAACATTTCGATACATAAGACAACAGGAAACCAGATCATAAAAATCCACTTTTCAGAATTCGTCCTGTGTGGAACAAGTCCAAAATTGTTAAAGAAACCATCGTGCGAAATTTCAATTAAGGAGACATAAATTAATCAAAGAAAAAGCTGTGATTATTTTGGCATCAGCTGTCACCATCACCCTATACTGCGACCAAGAATTCACGAAATCTAACAGAAAACCTCATGCCGCTTGAAACTGTTGCAGCGAATTCGACCAAATATCAGCCCACGTGCGGCAGAGAAGATGTACAACCTAATGATTATGCCAGTCTTTTTATGTTGTTATTCACCGTATATAAGCTTGGGTGATATGACCAAAGCTAGACTGAATAATACAAGAGAGGGGTCTGAAATAGTGACCGGTGAAAAGCGCATATTCCTGCAATGGGACAGCCTCGATCGAGCAAAAGGGAAAGAATCTCCATTTATTTATCAATGGGATTTGCACTGAATCACTAGATAACATTTCACAAAATCTTATCATGGCCAAAGTACACGTGGAAATTGGTCTCTTCTCGTGCTACAGAAATTGAGGTGTTTGCCAGGAAGGAAAACTTTTGACTTTTGAGAAACATCGATTTACAACTACTTACCAAGGGACGTCAGAATGAGATTTACTTCATCAAATTCAAAGCAAAATAAACGCAACTGGTTTTAAATTCAAAACCTGACTCTTAATTAGCCTTTGAAGTTTCTACTTTTCTTGTGCGTTTAGACTTACTAACTTTACAACTAATTTTGACGATACCCTTGGTAATAGAAGAAACCTCTTTACTAACAAAGTTACGCTGTATAAATATGAATTATCATCACTATTACTATTAATACTACTATTATTGGTAAAAAAGACTCAAATCGCTGCCTAAATTTAGGCGAAGTTCGTCATCGAGTACGTTGTGCAGTTTTTTCATTATTTGCAGATGAAAGCATGGATTTACTGCAAGTCTTGCGTAGCGGCTGTGCCCTATTAGGTTTTTAAGATAGCAGTGTTCCATATCTTCCTCTCAGCACCAGCACCTTTTTTTATTAGTAAAAGCATGAACCATAAATTTTACTAAATTGGTGACCACGACGTGACCATAAATTTTACTACAAGACGTCTTCTGAAACTGATCAATTTGGCATTAAAAGGACTCACTTTTGATGCAGCATCATTTTCTCCCAATTGTGCATAAGTGATACCAAGTTTGTGAAGGGCCTCTATGTTCCCTGAATCTTCATTTACAAGCTTCAAGAAAAATTCAGCTTTTGACATACTGATGTTGGAAAACATTTGAATCCAGTTGAGAAATTGACAAACGTAGCATTCCATTCTTGATACGACATCATAGCTTACTTTACAACCGATAAAATCCAAGATACAATGTTAAAAGGGTTAAAAAATAATAATGTAAATTACAATATGATAAGTATGCACGAATGTTTCATTGGCTATATGGAGTCATCAAACGGAATTATGCAATCGTGTTCTCTCTCATTGACCAAATCATCGACCTAATAGGAGGGCTAAACGCAGGCCCCCAACCGGTCGGTCGAAGTATTCTATCAGTTGATGTAGCTACTGAATAGGAAAGATCACTGCCTCCAAAGAGGAAAAAATCAACTCAGATAACATTGAGAGCTATTCAATTAAATTCAAACAGACGTTCGAACACATTTAAGACCAACAATTAGGCAGTAGTTTGGTTGGGTAAAAAATATAAAGTTTGACGCATATCATCAGTAAATTGGGGACAATGCATCAAACCTCCACGTTGGCATCCCTGGATATCGACCGCCAAAAGTGATCTCGATTCATTTTTGTCGGCTCGTAACCGATTCTGCAACCACTTTCCCTCAAAGCACATTTGAGGGAAAGAGTCAATGAAAAAATCAGTAAACTTAGCGAGAAACAGAAATAGGTAAGCACATTTAGTTAACTGGTAATCTTGAACTGGAAATACCTCAACTAAAATCTCTTTAGCTTCTTCAAATTTTTTAGTCTCTATTAAAACGGCCGCTTTTGCAAGGCTAAGAACAAACAATAAAATTGCTACTAAACGCGGAGAAAAATCAGCAAGTGGTAAAAATACAAACTGCTAAGATGTAAGAAGTTTTAATTCCTTGCAATTGCTCTGTGATATTTTCTTCATCTGAATTAAACTTTGCAGCAAAAAAACAAATTGGAAAGTGTGGCTTCGATTAATGCAGAACAAACGAAAATGCAAAAGATAATTACATAAAAATTTGCATAAAATGACTACATAAATTAAGCATTTCGCAGATTGAATAAATTGACAAAGCGTCCAACAGGAAATACTAACATGAAAGCTTTGGCATAGACAACTATTCCAGTCTCCGTGAAACAGTTTTGAAGGTTGAGTTCTCCTGGAAGTTAAGGAAACTCAATCTTGAGATTTATAAGATATTTTCCAAAAAATTATTCTTGCTCTTTGAACAAGAATCTGAGGAAATGTGTTCCAAAGAATAGCCGTTTGATTCCTGGAGAAACAGAAAAGTCCACTTGAAATGTCTCTTTTAGAGAATAATATCACAGATGTCAATAAACAGATTTCAAAACAAATTCATTTAAATAGCACTTTGATAAGGTTTTATTTTGATATCAATTTTTTGGATTTTTGGATTGACTGTCATTGCTATATGTAATGACTATTTTAAGAAAACTATGCAATGCCCTTTGTGCCTTGTGGATAAATGGTGCAGGATAAATGCCATTTATTATCATAAATTATTGTCATCTGAACTAAAGCTGCTACTATTAACAACAACTACTTCTGATGATAATAATGATGATGAAAATAACAATTATGTGGCTTACCTTTTTTAGCATACATCAGTGCCAAATTGGTTTCATGCAGGTGGAAAAGAGCTTTGCTCATCAACAACCAGTAAAGAGGAATGTAATCTTTATTCATGATACCTAACAAAAAGAGGTGCAATGAGATTATCATGATCAAAAGAAATGTGCAGTGCTTCTTGGATCATCATTGGTCTGAAACATCAAAGAAGCACCACTGTCAACATCCATGAATCACTCCATTCCTATTACAACCTTGCTTAGCATGAGCATTAACAATTTTTCATCATACTGCCATTTCTGACAATAAATTTTACCAACAAGGCATAAAAATGCTCCCCCTACATCTGCATATAGAATGGAAAGAAAAAAGATCCCATTGATGACTCAAGCCTTCACCCATCCAGGACTCAAACCTTGAACCTCTGCTGTTTTGTCCTGAGTTTGCATACATAATCACTACACTGTGAAAAACTAGATGCACTATCCAGCCGTTCTACTTCAATAAAATGTGTTCTAGAAGCTAACATACCAAAGGGCAAACAATCCGTAGAAAATTACTTTCAATTCCTTTGAGGGATGATAAAGTGTTCGCCCAGCTTCCATTTTGGGCACTGAGGTACGCTGATGCAATAACACTCAATGGCTGGGATTCATCTAATTTCATTAGTTGTTGAAGGTAGCTTGTTGTAGAAATATCGTCTATTTGATAAAAAGGTCAGACGTTAGTATTCATTTTGAGGGAACATAAAATTTGTCAAAATCTCTAACACATGATTTTTAAGTCACTTCAAATTTATGCCTGTTGTGGGGAGATTTCTGCTGCAATTGCCAGACACAAAGTTTTGATCAGCGGAACAATCATAGCAAGTTGCACTTTTGAATTATCTAATGCTGGACAGGAAATTTAAAACATGATTAAGTCACAATGGTGGTGTGGCCTAGTGGTTCAGGCACAGTGTTCAAAGGTTTTGGGTCTACTTGCATGGGTTCAAATCCCGTTGCAAGACCCTTTTACCAAAAGCCAAAAGCCAACAGCCAACAGCCAACACAGCTGTCCATCCTTCTGAGGTTGGTAAATGAGTACTCAGAGGTAACTCCAAGGGCACAAGCAAAAATGCCACAGGCTGGCACTAGCTGAATAGTTGCCCACAAACCCAGCCTGTGCTGACAAATAAATAGAAAAGAAGAGAAAGAACAAACCCATGAAGACATTTTCCCCTACAATCATCAGAGTATGAAATATGCGATGATGGTTTAAATAAGAGCATGAAATTTTACCCCAATCCCCCATCCAATACTATGACAAGGGTCAGATGAAAAAGAGATCTTCAATACAATGAAATAATGTTTCTCCTCCTCTATGGAACACTGAAGTATCACATGCTAACCTAATTTATTGAATGGAAAAACCTTACTGGCTCGTGGTATTAAGAATATAAAACTAGTTGTCAAAAAAGATGGTAAGTACACATACCAAATGATTGTTCCATCGTGATCTTAACAACAAGCTCTAAAGCAAATACATTATTTGGGTATTGCTCCAGAAGAGACTCCCCTTTTACTAAAAGTTGCTTTTCAAAGAAACCAGCATTCTTTTGACCGTGATTTTTCTGTTGAAATAGAGAGGCAATGAGAAAAGTTTGCAGAAAACTTAGATATGGTACAAACAAGCAGAAATATAACTTGGTCTCATTTCTGCTGAAAGAAAAGCTAGTTGTAAGATGTTTTCGCCAGGACCATATGGTCAGTAGCTTGAGCCCATGTCAATGAAATTCACTGAAAGTGAAGGAGGCAACCAGGACTCTGTTATTCCAGGAGTAAAAATCACAAGATGGAAGGAATGACAAGAGGAAGAAACAAAATACTGTTTGATAAACACATGAACTCAGAATCCAAAAATATAGATTCGGATGTTAAATAGAAAGCTTAAAGCATGAAGAGATCATTAAAACAACTGCAACAAAAATCACGGAAAAATTAAGAAGAAAACTGAAAAAGCTTAATATGTTATCTGTTACCTTTAATAAATTCTTGAGAAATATTAAATGGTTGCCTTGGGTCTGTTCAGTGCACATGCCAAGAACTCTGCTGTATTCCAAAATAGACTGGAATGCATTTTCCATCTCAAGAGAAAAACGCATTGAAGGGAAATGAATGGAATAGCAACTTTCATTCAAATTTGACAACAAATTTTGATAAAAGAGAATGCTAAGAATTTTAATTCATTATACAAAAAAGTTTCATCATGAAATAAAAATTTCCAGGTAGATTGCTTTCAATGATTAGATATGGAAAACAATAATCTTAAATACCTTTGATGCTAAAATAATTTATTTCTATAACAAAGTGTACCTGGTTTTGCAGTTCTTCTGACAATTCACTTTTTTGTACCTGTCAATGAATGGATCTGGGATCAAATTATTTGGAACTTGTAATTTATCATGTTCCGCAAAGAGTGGATAGCTATGAAAATTACATAATGGGAAAGCTTGAATCAGTAAAATATTCTGCTGTCCTAGCAGTGACAGGAACTTGGCGAGGAACATCTCGAGAAAGGCTGTACAGTGAACTTGGATGGGCATCGCTTAGCACAAGAAGATGGAGCAGAAGTCTTGTATTTTTTAAAAATTTATTAATAAATTGACTCCTGATTACACAAGGTATCATATTCCACCACTTCATCCAAATAGCTACTTTTTTCGCTATCTGTCTGTTGTAGGGCAAATAATGGCAAGAACAGAAAAATTCAAATCCAGTTTCCACCCTGACTCTTTGTGTGAATGAAATAAACTTTATCCCAAAATAAGACAACCCCCTCTGTTAGTGTGTTTAAGAAGAAATTAGTTTCTCAAATCAGACCTCCCGCTAATTCCGTATATGGTACCTTCAATCCAGAAGGGGTTGCATACTTAGCTCAGTTAAGGGTGAGGCTAAGCAAACTCAATTTCCACAAATTTGAACACATTTTTTAAGATACAATCAATCCATTGTGCAACTTCTTCTGCACCAAAACAAAACTTTGCCCTTGGAAGCTAGCAAATTAATCTTAAATTTAACCATTAAGTACTTTTTTGTCTTTGGGAAGCTTGCAGCAAAATAATAGTATTTGTAACTCTTTGTTTTTGAGCCCTCAAATCTTCACTCGCAATCATTCATCGTTCCCCTATCTGGTAGCTTGAATGTTATTTTGCTTGTTTAGTCTAATATTTCCATTGCTCTGTTACTCCATTAGTGCATGTTATGTTACTGCTCCCAGGGTATTGTTCTAGTAGTATTGTATAGTAATTTTGTAAGATGAGTATTGTGTAATCTGTAAAATTGCAACTTTTTAGAGGAATGAAAAAAAAATTTCGAACTTGAATATTTCTACAATTTCTGAGCAAAGTGTAAGAGGAATGACAATTTATACTAACCCATATTTACAACGCTAAATGAATATTGGCGCATTGGGTAACATGATTCTAATATTTCCATTGCTCTGTTACTCCATGTGTGCATGTTGTGTTGATTGGTTATGCTGTTATTCCAACTACAAGGTTGTCTTTATCGCCTATAAATCTACCACATACCTCTTTCTGAGACAACTTCTTTGTCTAGCTTTACTCTCACTTAAGTGGGGTTGCAAGTACAGAAGATTGCTCATTGGCAATTGCATCATCTTTCTTTCACCTTTTCCATCCAGCAAAAATATCTTATAGATGGCGATAGGTAAGTGCTGAAAAACCCTGCCAAATTTCAGCGACTAGACAAGACAGAGCAAAATGATGTCACAATGCCCCATTCTCGTGTCTTTTGAGATAAAAAGGACATCACCAAGACATCACACACAAAACAGAGAAGCAGGTACTTGAGGTGAAGATTGCAGGGAAAATGCACTATGCATAGTATAGTCTGAAATTTAGAACCCATTGCAGCCTGAAGCCAAATGCCTTTTCTGTCATGAACCTTCCCCGTTTATCCAGGTCTGTAACTGGAACCAGGTATGAGGTTGATGCACTGGTTCTACCTTTTGCATGCCTGGATCCCATTTTTCAAATGAAATACTTTGATTCAAAAGAAAAATAAAAAGTTCATCTGAAAATTCTAAAATGCTAGGAGAAAAGACAAACCTTTGACTCGATTTGCTCCAAACACTTTTTCCACAAAACCAACAAATCTTCTGATGGTTCTGATGTTATGCCTTCAAGATCCTTTAAATTTTGTGCAGCCTGCAAAATATTTACAAAAATCTTAGAAATATTAATACAAGTATCTAGCAAATGGCAACGAATTAAAGGGTGCATGTGGGCAGAAATTAACAGAAATGAAAAACTAGGAATGCTATAATACCTCAGAAGTCATTTCCAGGGACAGTTGAAGGGGAATTATCTTCATTAAAAGTTCCTTCCATTTTGGCATGTCACTGGAAAGTAAAAGTCAATTGAAAATCGTCATCACAATCATCATCATCATCATCAATAGGATAATCACCACCTATCTATCTATCTATCTATCTATCTATCTATCTATCTATCTATCTATCTATCTATCGATCTATCTATCTATCTATCTATCTATCTATTGGCTTTCATTCCCCGTCGGGAATACACCATCCAGTGTCTCATCTCAACGTTGGCATTCAATTGCCACTAAAACTACTGTTTGTTCTTGTAGCACTGCTAGGATAATCACCACCATCATCATCATCATCATCACCATTATCATCATCATCATCATCATCACCATCATTGTCATCAGCTGTAGGCCACCATGGCCTTTCCCCAACATAACTCACTAAAAAATCACCATCATCATCATCATCATCATCACCATTATCATCATCATCATCATCATCACCATCATTGTCATCAGCTGTAGGCCACCATGGCCTTTCCCCAACATAACTCACTAAAAAAATCACCATCATCATGGCTCCTCCTATGTTGGGAGATTATGTCATACCTCAACATTTTCCAACCTGTGATTACTTTTGCAAGGTAGAAGGTACAATTTTGGCTTCCTATTCATTCATGGAATTTCAAATGCAAGGTCAAGTTTCAACCTCAAGGTTCCTGTGCATGGAATCTAGGAGGCTTCAAGGGCTTAGTCCAGAAATGTTTTAGCCAAAGCCCTTTTAGAATATCTGTTGGTCAAAATAATGTGGAAAAATAAACAGCATGCAATTTGATAATTTAATCCATTGATTTAAGAACTAGAGTCTTGTTGTAAATTTCTTTAACTTAATAGCTCACTTTTTGCTTGTAGAAATCAATTTTTCATAACCTTGCACACAATCTTCCTTCCAGTCTTCATTTGGCACTGCTTCATACAAATTGCAAAGACCCTGAAACAACAGGAAGCATCACAATGATATACCTGCTTTGCATGATCTTATCCCATTGGTGTCATTTAAAACAGATGAGTGGGCAGAACATTAGCCTCAGATTTCCGATGTTCACGGTTTGATACTGGTTGTTGAAAACTCAGCATATGAGAACACCGTTTGGACAGTTTGATATATTCAATGAATAATCTGTGAGCTGATGGTAAGTATGGCATTCCACTTCAGCATGAAGAATTTCCCTAGTCTGGCACAAATGGAAAAGAGATGAGTTCCTATCCATCCAGCTGATATCAACATAAGACCACTTTAATCAATTCATCAAATACTTCTACTATAATAAACAATTTGTATATGCCACTCAAACCTTAAGATAAACTCAATTAGCTTTGAGTAATGTGCATTAAAAGGCCATTGATGCCACCAAAAGTTACAACCATGCAAGGTCGTCCCTGTCCTGTATCTGCATCCTGCCACTTAAAGCTTAGTGAGTAAAACCACAGAAAAACCCAAGAGCGAATACGCATCAATATTTATTGAAAAATTGAGAAGATGACTTTTTATTTACTGCAACAGTTTTACAGAATTACACAGAAGCTAGGGTTAGGAGTAGAAAAAATAGTTGCAAATCGAAGAAATATCTGGATGAATAGTTAGTAATACCAAACTCTGTCAAAAAATCTGATCAAGTTGACTATTCAAATCTATCTGAACTCACCTGCCAAGCAAGGACCTCTTCTGGGCTATTTTCAATGGCTTTTTTGTAGGCTGCCATTGACTGGTTAAACTGTTCCATTTCTTTGGCACAAAACCCAATGAAAACAAAGGCATGGTAATTGGTTTTGTCATTCTTAATGACATTCTATGAATTGAAAATATACAGCTTATGGTCAATGCACTTGAATAGAAAGCAACAGATAGCAATAACTTTTAAGGTGAAGAGTGCTCCATTAAACTAGTACCATAATCTACTTTTCATCTTACCATTATCATTATGAAATATTTTAACAGCATTATCAATAAACTGACAGATTATTCTGTATAAAAATTCATACTAACAATATAATGTTTTTCTTTATCTAATACAATAGTAATAGTGATAGGGATATAATCAAGGTGTATTTGTGGGAAGAGTTATGGAGGTGGGTCGCTGGGAAGGAGAGCAGGAAACCAATAACAAAATAGGTGGGCCACATAAATGAGGCTATGAAAAGCTGGGTGAAGAGGAAGACGGACAGGAGAGAGTGAGAGAGGCAGGTGAATTATGAATCTCTGCTGGCGACCTTAAATGATTTGGAACTGCCGAAATATGGAGAGGTGTTTTATTATTGCAAATCCATAGCTTTCATAGGACAGCGAAATAAATTATAAAGCTTACCTTGCAGTGCTTCAAGGCCTCTTTGTATTCCGTTCGCTTGATTGCATCTTTCGCAGCCTTCAAGCTAGCATTTACTTCCTTTGTTACAGTTTTGCTGCCATCTGCCATTTTTGCTAGTAAAGGAGTCTAAGTGAAAATCTTTTCCATCTGAAAAAGAATCTTTTGCCATCTAAAGCCTGCTCTGCGAAGGCGCTTTAAGAAAATCGAGGCTGCAGCCAGAACGAGGCATGAAGGGTGTGCGTAAACTCACGTATTATTTTGACCTTCGACCTGACATTCACTTTCGACCTCACTTCCCTGAACTACGTACGTCACGGAATTCTCGCTCCTCGTATGACGTCAATTTTCCTTCCTTGTACATCCATTGATTCGAGATAATGATACAGGACATGTTTCCCGATCCTTCTAGCAACCTAGGTGCCACGCCCCCTGAAAATCATACAATTTAACGATCAATTTATCTAAATTTCTAATTTGCCTTCCAAATATATCTAGCTTGTAGTTTGCAAAATATTGCAGACATTTCTAATCTAGCAATGGTCATCAATCATTAATCTAAATTCTTTGCATAATACTTTGTCGAATGTTATAACCTTTTGCATACACAAACCCCCGTCCCCCTCGCTGGGATAATTAGCGAACTGGGCACTTGACGTAAGAAGTTTATCGGTAATGCGACAGAAAGACGTTTTGTGAAGAGTTGAAAATGAAGAGGTTACTTTTAAGAAGAGCTGCGAATCCTATGAGGATTTTGGCGAGGAGCTTTTACGAAGGAACAGCGTATGAACCATTTCATCCAATTCCGAATCGAAGGCCAAAGTTTATGTCTGCTGATGAAGCAGTCAAAGTTGTTAAGTCAGGTGAGTCTCCCCTAATGGTAACTTTGGCCTAAGTAGCAAAACAACTTACCTACTACTTGACGGATTCCATGAGGGGAACTAGCAGCTATACTGTAATCTAGAAGCCCTTTAATCTAGAAATAAATCCATTTTCATTGTTTTTGCTACAAAGGAGCATAAATCTACGTTTAAGATGGCGCACAGGTCCTCACAAGCGCCCCTAGCTGCGAGTTGCGCCTCAGCGCCTTCTCTATTTTTAATAAGATTTTGCACAAAATCTTATAAAAAGTTACATTTTGGGTTTCTTTCAGGCGACACGGTATTTGTGCATGGTGCAGCTGCGACTCCACTGCCCCTATTGGAATCGCTTGCACAGCATGGAAAAACAGGAAATTTGAAAGACGTCAAACTAATCCATATTCATACAGAAGGCCCTGGCATTTGTCAAAAGCCGGAATTTAATGGTGGGTTTCTGAAATTACCGGCTAAAAATTCTGCACTTTCTGTCGCACTTATCAACAAAGTCGAATGCGAAAGAAAAATTGATGATTTTTTATGAGGATCCTTCCATACTTGCTTCTTAGTTGCTTACTTTCTTACTTACTTCTTACTTAGGTGTATAACCAGTGATCAGATCTTCGCGATCCTTAATGTTTAAAATCTTATGAGAAATCCGCTTTTCATTTTGATGAGAAATCCGCTTTTCATTTTGATGAGAAATCCGCTTTTCAGGTATATTTAGGAGCATCTCTCTTTTCACTGGAGCAAATTGCAGAAAAGCAATCGAGGAAGGAAGGGCAGACTATGTACCAATTTTCCTTGGGGAAGTTCCACTTTTGTTTAGAAGGAATGTCATCAACATTGATGTAGCATTAGTCCATGTATGCTGCTTGATTTTCTTTTATCTATTTTACACTCCCTTATTTTTGCATTTTTTGCCATTTTGGAAGCTACTTCTAAGTTACTAATATAAGTTCTGTGCTGGTAATAAAGAAGATACTATATATTGAAATCAATTTCCTATGCGGCACAGTATGAAGCATAAAACAATGATGATGTCCTGAGATGTCAAGATTGTACCTGTCAAGAAAGAATTAGATGCACAGAAAGGTAGATAATTTGAAGGAAAGTCAAAGTTCCACCAAAAATTGTTCCTCATGTGAAGAACTATGTCACTTTGTTGCCCTAGGTGTCACCGCCAGATTCTCATGGTTTCTGCTCTCTTGGTCCAAGTGTTGATTGCACCAGAGCTGCTATTCAGAATGCCAAATACATCATAGGTATATCTTGTGACTGTATTTTTACTTTGATGATATACACTTATATGAGTACTCAGAAGTAATTCTGCGGGCACAAGCAGTAATGCAGTAGGCCCACATCAGCTGTATAGCTGCCATATGCCCAGCCTGCATTAACAAATAAAAGTTGCTTTGCTTTGCTTTGCTTTGCTTTAATGGTTTTATACAAGAACAATAATTAAGTGTGAAACCAAAAATCAAACAAAGAATGTGGGTTTTAACAACTGATGACTCTGAAAATTATATTTATCGAAATTACAAGACGTTGTTTGATAAAACCATAATTTCATGCATAGGACTTTGCAATCCTCAATGCCCAAGGACATATGGAGATGGGCAGGTACACCAGTCCCATTTAGATGCCTTTGTCTATATTGACCATCCATTACCTGTGGCTCGCACAAAGGAGCCTTCCAAGGAAGATACCATCATTGGAAATTTGATTGCCGAAAACCTGGTTGATCACGGTGCTACTTTACAAATGGGTAATGAATCATTGATTTTTCCATGCTTTTTACCTGGCATTCTAAGGTATATAAGTAAATGCCTTACCATTGACCTATATATGAACTTAGTAGAAAATGTACCACTTCACCTAGGAAGGTAACTTTGCTATGAAAACAGGAATATGACTATAAATATGGAAACAATGTAGAATCATCAGTGAAATTAGATACCTAGAGACTGCAGCGTTTTATGTGCTTTCCAAATTAAAGGGTGCTTAAGTCTAAAGGCAACCAATCTTTGAAGCGTGGTCTAATGTTTTTCTACTATTTACTCATGAATTTTAAAACATATCTTCAAGCTTGAAAACGCTCTTCCAGGTATTGGCACAATTCCAGATGCTGTCTTGGCCTCATTGAAAAGCCATAAACAACTTGGTGTTCATACCGAAATGTTTAGTGATGGAGTTGTGGATTTAGTTGAAGAGGGAGTGATAACAAATGCACATAAAGTGATTCATCAAGGAAAAATTGTGACTGGCTTTGTTGTTGGGACAAGACGGGTGTTTGATTTCATTCATAACAATCCATTTGTTGGTTAGTTTTTGTTCCATGAATTGTTTTATCTGATGTCTTTGTTCATGATCAGATTTTTCCTAATGGAACTGAGGAAGGGTAGAGGAAATAGGAAAACTAGTTTATGTTAGCAAAAGCTTGTTGCATATAAGCAGTTGTGGTTTTTAGACTTTTATGTGAAAAATTCATCTTTGCCTCACACCTTTGATTTGATGAATCGATTAAGGATAGATGGAATATTTGCATGATAGTTTCAGCTAATGTGCCTTATTTTTACACTGTTTTGATTATCTTGGTTTATTTGTTTCAGTTATGTGTGACATCTCGTTTGTCAACTCAACCAGCGTCATCTCTATGAATCCAAAGGTCACTGCAATCAACTCTTGTATTGAAGTTGACTTGACAGGGCAAGTTGCATCTGACTCCATTGGAACAAGAATTTACTCTGGTAAGACTGCCTGTTTCCAAATACATATAATCCATCCGTATAAACATCTCAATTCAACTTGTTAATATTTAATTTATTATGAAATCAAGTTGTTACCTTGAATTATTTTGTTAATCTATTTATACAAAATTGAATTAACAGTACTAAAATGCATTCACAATACCTCTGGGAGTACTAGAAGTCCATAACTAGCCTAAGTGCAGTATATTTGACCCATAAAAAGAAACTACTTCATGTGATTGACAATACATTTACTCTAGAAGTAATTTAAATGCAATGGTTATTAAATAGGTAAAGGAAAGTTCCGAATGCCATAGTTTGAGAGTGAAGAACAGTTATTAGCTTGAAATTTCAATGCCAGCAAGATTCTGTCTATGCTCTTTAAAGGGTTTTAAAAAAAATTTTGAATCTTTATACTGGATGAAACGCTTAAGCTGTAGATTAGCTGTTATCAATGTGTCCAGTGTATTTGCAAAAGGACTAGCATGACAACTCTTGATTTATATCTGCATTGACAAAATTTGGCTACTTAAGGTTAAAATGCTAAAGATCTTTCAGCCAGTTAACTAAATCAAGATTTAGCTTTGTCTGCATACGAAAGAATCAATGGGGTTACAGTTGGTGTTCATTATCTGCAATATTCAGTTAATCTTTCATCATTTGAGCCAGTAAATTTACCATGTCTCTTAATGTGTATTGATTTGCAAATCCTCAATTTTATTTTTATCTGCAATTCTATCAAATTCGCAGGTGTTGGTGGACAGATAGATTTTCTGCGTGGTGCAGCACTATGTCAAGATGGTCTTGGTAAACCTATCCTTGCAATGCCATCGACCACAAAAAAAGGAGAGTCCAAAATTGTTCCCTTTATAAAGGAAGGTGAGCAGGGCACCAATATGAAATATCAAATATTCAACTCCTCCATTTAGTGTTTGCTAAATGCAGTGCAAGTTGTCCATTTTTCTTGAGCACCCATAAAATTTCCTTGACAACGGTGACAGTATTTGATAATTTTAAATGTTATAAAGGACTGAAGCATCTCTCTGCCATTTTTCAGGTGGAGGTATTGTGACATCCCGTGCTCACACTCACTATCTTGTCACAGAGTATGGTATTGCTTACCTATTTGGAAAAAGTTTGCGGCAAAGAGCACACGCTTTGATCCAAATTGCTCATCCTGATCATCGAGAATTTCTTGAACGTCAAGCTTTTGAAAGATTCAAATGTCTACCATCACCATAACCTTCCCTTAAGCTCTTTGTAAATGTTACTTTCAAAAAATTTGTTGTGGAAATAACTACTTATCCTCAGTATTTTAATGCTAATTGTAAAATAAAACTGATCACAAAACAGTCTGTATTGTATGCACACCTTCTTAATTTTACATTGTATTTGTGGCTGCAAATATAGATATTACCATCATATACATGCATTACACCAACAATTTTTGAATCAGGATGACCAAGAAATATGTCAATCTATTTAATACTTAAAGTTCTTTTGTATTTAGTTGTTTCTATATTTCTTAGCCAGTCAGTCAAACTACTCAACTATTATTAAAAATTTATTTCCATGTGATGAATTTCAATTCAAATGGTCTGCCACTGAAACCCTTGCATCCATTTAAGATCATTGATGTCAATATTGATTTAAAAACAGAATAAGATTTGCAGGATAGCTGTTTGGGATAAGAGCAAGTCCAGTAGTTACTAAACCTTTCCTTTTGTGTCAAGTTCAAGGATATGAGAACTGGCAAAATCAAATCCACAGAATGGACAAAGATAACAGACCAAAAGAACAGAGCTCTGAAAAAAATGGACATTCAGAGTTCATTGATGAATTTTTAATTAATGGAATTAATTACAAAGTAATTTCATAACTGATGCCTATCGCAGCCAAGCAATTGATGTCAAAAACAAAGTGGCAATCTAAACGGCAATGAATGCTTTTTGCAGAATTTAACGGATTTTTCATCACTATTATGCCATTTACATGTTAGAATAAAATGAAAGCTTTGAGTATATTTCCAAAACTTTTGAGTAAAGTGAGGGAATCATCACAAGGTGCAACTAGCGATTTTCAATACACATTTTGCAAATTTATTAGGGAGCTAGAAAAATGTTTGTTAATAATAAGATTGGTTGATTTAACATTGACTCATTTTAATCAAAATAATCAACCCTTAATTGAGCTGTTTTCATTTTGCATCTCTATTAATTTACGCAATGGCCTTTGCTTCTGGCAGGTATTCTTCCCAATATGTCACCATCTAATAAACAAAAATACCACCCATCAATGTGAAGCAGAGTTGAAAGTGAGAAAATTCCCAAAGAACTAAACAAAGACATCTTGAGAAATACAAATCCAACTAGTAGAACATTTAAACAGGATTCTTTAGGTTCTGGGTTCCATCTTTTTATACGATGTCTACATGTCAAAAGTACACATTTGGACACTGAAAAGCTTTTTGCTTTTCAAGCAGTGTCAAGGCCCTCCTGATGTGACCAAATATTGTGCTCCCTACCCCTGGAATTACAGAGAGCTGGTGAATCTCCTCACTCTGAGAAGAAGTTTAGCAGAGGGAAGATGCAAACCACTGACCATCAGTTTCACGTGCAAGAATCTTATTACTGAGCTATTGTAAGACCTATATTCAATGTTGGTCTTGGCTTCCTCATAATATATGTACTATAGCTGGGGTACTCTCAGCTGTATGATGAAGTATCTGGAAGCTAATAGTAAGTGAGTCACAACGAAAGAAGGACTACATTATCTATTGCAAACACAACATGGAGTGACTCCAGCCAACAGACTGATCCTAAGATTGCTACAAGAATTCCCAAATGAGATTCTATCATTGCAATAAAGGTTTAAAAAATGTGAGAGCTTTTTTCACATCAAAGGAAAATGAAGATAAAGCCACAAGCTAGCATACATATTTCTAAAAACTGATTACACTTGACTTTGTAGCACCACTGTATATGGTTTACCATGAGAGACTGTAAAAGGTGCAATACTACCTTCTGCTGAGACTCCATCAGAGACTCCAAGTAACTGATGATAAGATCCTTAAAGTCCTTCACTCTTTGCACCTAGAAAATAAATGGGATTATAAAAAGCACTATCTTTGGTGATCTTGCCACTTTTCTAATGGACAAATTCACATATAAACACAAATATATTTGGGCCCTCTCTATGCTATTCAAGGAAGTAATGGCAACAAATGCCAAATACCATGCTAAATGAGAAAGGAATCCACATTAGTGACCCTACCCAAATGGGGGGAAAACTAAAAGAAAATGTAATTTATTTTCTGGACCCAGTAGCCAGGCATAAATGCTGTATGCCATCTCTTATCCATAAGGCCAGGCTCAGTACAGATAAATAGTAGTATATATATATATATATATTTCCAGTACTGCAAGAACTGCATTGGCTGCCGGTAAAATAAAGGATTAACTTCAAGATTTTGTTACTGACATTCAAGGCACTTAACAACATGGCTCCAGCCTACCTGAAAGACACGTTGAGGTTACAAACCATTGATCGATACAAATTGAGGTCAGAGAAATCTAAGGCCTTAATAGTTCCAAAGACAAAATTTACATCTCGTGGGGACAGAGCATTTTGCACTGCTTGCACTAGGCTCTGGAACAAACTGCCTATTGAAATTAGAAGATCTCAGAACGTCCACGCTTTCAAAACAAGATTAAAAATACATTTATTTGATAGCTATTTTAACATATGAATGACATCTTTTAGCTTTTTTTAAAGGTTTTTAAAACAAATCTGTTAAGCACTTTAGAATATATGTGTATAGATTTTAGCGCTCTATAAGTGCATATTTATAATTATATATTATTTAAATATATATATATATATACATATTTATATAGAATAACAAGGGAGAAACCAGTACTAGTTCATAACTCTGAGCTTCATGCTATGCAATATATACATAAATACATGTAGATAGCAAGGTACATCTATATTGCTATCTATGTGTATTTATGTACATGGATCTGGTTAAGTATGAATATAAACATATAAAACAGTCCAAATAACTGTACAGTAAGAGTGCTCATACGTATATACATCTATGGATGTGTTTCAATGACTACACATGCATATGATTCCGAATATCAAATTTTTAGCATACACCTTGGCATATGAAAGACATCTCAGTTAAAATGTTGATGTTCCGTTAAAGTTCTTGAGATAAAGCAAGAAATATCACCTCAAAACGCTTGTATTCTTTTTGGATGTTTTTGGATATTTCTTCAAAATCTTCTTGCCCCTTTTCAACTTTCCTTTCCCACTAAAATGAAAATCACGATGAAGTTATAAATGATTAAAACCTGAAAGGGCTTGAAAATGTGGCACATTCTACTAGACAATGTGAAGAACAACTAAGAATAAATAATGAAACACATGATTATCTCCAACAATAAAAAATCAATAAGATGGGTTGATTAATGGCTGCTTTGCAGTTCGATCGAGGTATCTAAAATTGAAAATTAATTCAATATGATGGTTGCATACTTCCTTAACTTCCTCTTGAGCTGGTGGGATTTTTTCTTGTTTTCCTGCAAGTTCTAACTTGACAAGAGCCTCTCGTTTCTTTGTCAAAGTGGCTTGAGCTGATTGCCAGTTTTGGTAAACCTTATATCTTTGATGGAAAATCGCCTGATAATCAAAACAAAACTCAGTAAGAAAATGATAGAGCATTTGCCTAGGAACCTAAAAGCTTTGGGTTTGACACTGAACTCAGTGCATTCGTGCTACAGTTTGGATCATCTGAGCCGTGAGATAAACTATCTAGGAATTGATATGTGAGCCATTCTACTTTGGCAAAGGCCATCCTGGGCTAGCAAGAAAAAAAGGAGACAAACTCCTTCACGGTTTGAATGTTACTCACACAAGGGCACTCCAACCAACTAAGCTTTCTATTGTGCATTTTACATTATTTCATTTTACGACTGATGTCACATAAAAAGATGGAGTCCTAATAATGACAATTAAAAAGCTCAATTGTTATTTATCACATCAGCCCACGTCAATGAATTGAAGGCAAACTTTTTCACAATCTGTATAGAAAGTGAAATTACTAAGCAGTATCTTGCAGTATTTTCATAGTAGTCACTTACCTTTACAGATAATATGATGCCAAGATATTCTTTTAATGTTTCACTCAGCAAAAAGAAATCCACATTGGACTGAAACATTAAGAAGATGAAGTAGAAAAAATTCAACTCTGATGCAGAGTTTGGAAGTTCTTTTTAGTGGCAAATTCTTGTTCACTAGAAAAGCTAATTCTTCATTCAGACATGCAAAACAAATGTGAAAAATTGCAACCAACTAACCTGTTCGTGATGGAGTTGTTCCATTTTTTCTTCAAGCTCTGCTAGCTGGCTCAATGCACGTGACAGACCAGTATGCTCCTCAGAGCTGCCTGCATTAATCAAGAGGCATTAGAATGGACTTAGGTATTCTGATACCATGAATTTAGGTATGAAGTGTCTTAACATGTATGCACCACAGCAAAATTAAGCTGAACTGCATGGCAAACAATTCCTTCTGTTCAAGCAAAGAGGAAAATCAACAAAATCTTTTTTCAAAAAGGTGAAAAGCAACCATTTCAGTCCTGAGTTTACAAAGCAGCTTCACTCTTATGACAAATACAAAATAACAAAGACAGTTTAAAATGTTACAATGGGTGTATGATTAAATCAGGAAAGGAATAATGAGAAGCCCCAATACTTCAATATCCATTAATCTTTGTAAATACTTTGTACTTAGTACAACAAAATATTTCAAAATGTTTCCATCAAAATTGAAACATGAAACGTGAAACTTCTCACAATTATAAAAAATAATAATGATATTCTGTATTTAAACATGTTAATTTTTTCAGTAAGCAAATTACTATTATCAACCAAAAGCTTGCTTAGTACAAAGTAGACATAGGATTAAAGATAAAAATTGAGAAAATGACTAAAAATATATAAGTTTGTGTCCTTGCTGGATGCTATAAATCTCAAAAGGGATTTTTCAGTTTGCAAGTTCTTGGGTAGGCTATCAAAAATGCTTGCTCCCTCAAAGGAGAAGCTTTTACGTCCCACTTTTGTTCTAATTCTTCAAATCACTACACTTCATTGCTTTCCCAAGGATCTATTTATTGATTGTTCCATATAGAATAATTTTCATAATTTTCTTGACTGAATAAAGATAAAAATGATATTACTTATCATCACAATAACTACTCACTCAGGAGGGAAGCACTTTTTGCAAAGTTTGTTGTGTTAGTGACAACATCTGAAAGGACAAGTTCAAGGCAATCAGAAAGGGAATTATAATATTTCCTTGGTTTTCCATCCTAAGAGCTTTCAAATATTTTCTGTGATGCCTTGGTTTATAAAAAAGCACATTATCATTACTATTATATATTATTACCGTAAAATTCTTTTGATGTTGGTATGATACATTGAAAAGAAGCTAATTCAAACCAAGATCATTATTCAAAAATACAAATACCAATAAAGCAATTCATGTAATAAAGAATCTATCTAGAGTTATTGAAGCTGACTGCATCAAAAAAAGTTGCTATAAACTTGAAATGAAAAAATTCATGTGTACCTTTTTTCAAAGTAAATAGTGATTCACAAGCCAGGTGCAATTTTTTTAATTGCTGCTCAAGAGACTCCATTTGGTTTTGCTTTTCTTCAAACCACTAGGACAAAGTGGTAGATTAATCCGCAATTGCATATTTGGTCTATTGATTAATTGCCTGATTGCTTAGATAAACAGTTGATCAATAGATTGGATTGAAAGGTTGGTTGATTGGCTTGACTGATTGATTATGTCAATGATTGATCAAAAGATTGGCTGATTAGTTATTGGATTCTGGGAATGATTGATTAATTGATCAAGTGGTTATTTTATTGATTCAGTTGATTGAATTATTGATAAAGGTTGATTGGTGAAATGATTGGTTGATTGACTGTCTTAATTCATGGAGAAATTGAATAGTTGGTTAAATTAACATGTTGATTGATTGATTGATTGATTGATTGATTGATTGGCCAGTTGACTGATTTGACAAATTAATGGACAAGTTGACGAGACTCACAGATGATAAACTGGTGGACTGATTGATGGGTAATTTATTGGTTGGTTGACTGACTCAATTTATTGATTTATTTGATATTTCATTGACAGGTGTGTTTATTGATTGATTAGTTATGAATAAAAATTATAAGTAAGAAAGCAGATCAACATAAAATAAGAAGCATGAAGGTTTAAAGATGGAAATATTTACAGAAGCAGACCTGGTCCTGTTCTTCCACCTTCATCGTCATCTTGGAAACAGCTTCACCAACATTTTTAACAAATCTAGAAAGACCTCCTTTGCTAAGTGCAGATGTTTGTGTGGCTTTTGGCAACTGTGAAAAAAGATCCCAGGAAATAAGAGAAAATATATTTTGTATTCTAATGCAACACAATATAAATGTAATATGCTGTATGTATTCTTTTCTAAGACGTCAAAGAAGTGATGCTCGATAAGTGCTTCAATGGATAAATTATCTGATTCCAGCACATACATATCACACTCACAGTTTCAGCTTCTAGAAATTCTTTGAAATCTGCATCCTCTCTTAGTTGTGGGTGCTTTGCAGTTCGATTGAGGTATCTAAAATGGAAAATTGGTTTTGAGTGATTTATACCTGAATTATGTTCATGAACATTTTCCCATTAAATTATTTGGAAAAAACAGCTTGACCATTCTAGGGATAATCAACAGTCATCAATCATGACTAATCTATGTGTTAATTTACTCATTAACATACTCTTTCACTTATTCTTTTATTCATTCATTCCTTCATCCAATCAATTTTAAATATATTTGCCCTTTATCTTTGTATCTAGATCTTTTCATTCATGCATTCACTCACCCATTAATCAATTAATTTGCCATTCCAGTAATTCAGACATTGATTAACTTATCAAGGGACCTATAAAGAACGTTGATGACTTCAAATATTTGGTCAGCTGGGTGAAGACATTCTCTAAGGACTTTACCGCCAAAACAGCACAAGCCGTCTCTGCCTCTGGCAAACTTTGGAGAGTCCGGAAACTGCAGCAGAAGGTCAAGGTGCAAATCTCCAGAGCCTGTATCGAGCTGATCCTATTCTATGGGGACCAGACGTTAGTAATAGCGGCAACATCGGCCAAAAGAATTGATGTCTGCTACACCAGACCACTACGAAAAGCGCTGGGGTGGACATCCAGAGATAGGAAATCCATTGAATAAATCTACAGAGGAATGGAAAAGCCCTCCAAAGTTCTGCAAAAGCAACATCTTGAATTTGTTGGGCACTGCATCCGCAGTGATAACCAACCTGTGGGTATATTTGCCTCTGGGAGGCAGCCCACAAGCCACTATGCAAAGGAAAGGGGAGCAAGATGACCTACAAGAAGCTGATTCTCAGTGATCTTCTGGATGGAACTGCAAGAAATTTTGACTGCTGCCAGAAACAAAGAAGAGTGGAAGAATGTGACTAAACTGGAAAAATCTCGGTTATACCGAAAAATGATAATGCTGATGATTAGCTAGTTATTCGTGGCTTTATTTCATAATCTAAGATGTTCATACCTTTCCAGTGCTTGCTTTCTTCTATCAATGAATGCATCAGGCCCTGCCTCTTCCCCTTTAGACATCTTAACTTTTGTCATTCCGACAACTGACTTTTCAGGAGCAGGTGGGACAATTCTTCCATATGCCAAATGCTTTTCAGCCAGGCGCTCATGCAAACCAAGAAAATCACTGAATCTTCGTTTCACTGTTGCCTCTGGGCTTTTGAACGTTGGTAGCGATGTCTATGATTGAATCAATTCATCAAGATTATATGATGAACGCAAGCAAAGACAGTTTACAGAAACATCATTTTCAAGAACTGCATATGTTTCTTACCATAGTGGTGACTCTGTAGACCATGAATGCACCCATTCCATCACCTAAAAATACACATGGCATCAAACGTAGGTAAAAACTCCTCCTCAGTAAAGCATGCATAAAATTGCCACTCTCATTACCATAAATCATGTTGTACAATGTAGATTGAAACTATACTGCTAAGCTCTTGAGTTTCAGCACTACAGATGATTGAAATTCTGCAAGCTATTTTTTACTCATCTTTATCAAAAGGAAAGGAAAATCTAGCGATTGAACAAATTAAGTCATCAATTCTCCTCTATCTAAGTAGAAGTATGAAAACAACAAAATAAGTCTTACCAATTTTTACAGGATCTGAAACTTTGATATTAATGTCTGATTCATCAAAACTATCTGTCTCTTCCTCTTCTTCTTCAGTTTTCTCTTGATTTGCAGTCTTAAGAAAATGGCAGATAAGCAATACTTTTATTTGTGAATAATTCTTCAGCTTAAAGGAGAATGCACTATTAGCTCCATTCGCTGAAATGAACCGTTGAGATCCTTCTAGCACCAATGTCAGAATTACTTCATGTAATCAAAAAGAATGTCTAAGTAGAGGAAAACTTCAAAAGGAACACACACGTTGTTGGGTAAAATATCATATTCGACAAAATTCGCTTGAAGTTCTGACTCACATGCAGACACCTTCCTGGCGGTTAATTAGGCCGACTCAAGGCTCTTCTGAAATCAAATGAGACAATAAAAAAGAACTCGAACTTTTTTACTCATAAAACTTAAGTCAATAGTCGTTGCTCCGTGATCAAATGAAATTACCTTTAAGTCTTTAGATGGTGTTGATTCTGATTCAAGTTTTACTGAGATAGAAGCTGGAGAGCCTTCAGCATTTTCATTTTTGCTGAGGGCTTCCTCTTCTCCGTCTCCTTTCTTTTGCTCTCCTTCTGGCTTTACAGGCATACTTTCTTTTGGAGCTGAGTCCTGCACTTCTTCGAAGAGCGGAGAATCGTCTGCATCGGCCATTGTCGTTGACTTAAGAACTGAAATTCCGAATTCTCATTGGGTTTTGCAATGCTGTCCTCTTTCCAAATGGCTTGGAACTCAACACCCACTGTTCATCTTACTTCCTATCCCTCAGTCCCGTGTACTCGTTTCCAAGCCTTTTGTTGTGGTAAATGGCGGATGCTTCTAACAGTAGTTAACAGCTGTAAGCATTTTCGGGAGGGGTATGAAAGTCAATCGAGGACTCCTTGAAGTCGCCTAATTCTGTGATGCAGATCTATCTAGCTAGCAAGTGAAGCCCGTACAATTTCCTGATATTCTTCTTTCGGCTTCTTCCTTCCTAATCAAGACATTTGAACTGCCTAATACCACCCCTAAAAAGATGACTCTTGGCATCGGCACATTTGTACATTTGTATGAAATCTGATCAATTCTTTCTATCGTTAGCTATCGTCAGAAACTAGTGTTCCAATAGAACAAGGATCATGTAGCTCCATTTCATTTTCATTTTTTGAGATCCTATTTTACTGCTTTGAATACAATGGTTCTTGCCCATTCACCTCCGTTGAACTGAAACCGTTCACGGGCAAATAGGAGTGGATGCTGGATCTGCTTCTCAGGACAAACCCTTCTTTCATTGTCAAATTTGCAATACGCTTCTACCCTCTAAGCCCCCCAAAGCAATTATGAATCTCAAAGAATTGTAGGATTGATTTATTGGTTTCATATCATCGGGATTCCATCCAACAAAAAAGCATACCTACGTAAGCTGTAGTAAACGGTTATTTTTCGCTGCTGATAATCATCGAATGAAACAAACCTAACCGAACATCGTAGAACCGAACAGAAATGAAATCAATGATGACTGCTAATCACATGGACTACTTCGTATTCGATGAAAATAACGAATAACCTTCAAATTGAGCACTAAACTATAAAAGTTTACAAACTACTTATTAAACCAAAAATGAAGTGAGCATGATAAAGCTAGATTTACTCTGAGTCTCCATTTACGAAACTTTAATAGCTAACAGAAAATTTCGGTTAAAAAAATATCAGAGCACTTGAAAGGTAATTAGGAATCTCACTGGCAAGCAAAGGCTGAAAAACCAATGGATTCGTCAACGTTTTTGCTAGTAAGCTCAGAAACATGGCAAATTGAAAGCAAACATTTTCTGAGGCCATCATAAAACTGACAGTACTTTGCGTACACCTGGTACGAAGTTGGGCTTTTGCAAGAAGACAAGTCGCAAAAATTGAAAAAAAAAGAAAAAAATGGTAAAACATCACAGTCTGTCTGCATTTTAAAAAGACTTGTCTGCTTGCACTCTGGTATATCAATCAATGCACTGAAAAGGCCTATTGATGCAGTAGCCAACTCATCCCCCTTTACAACCGAACAAACACCACTTAATTACACCAGTCGCTCGTTTGCTATTCTTCCCAGAAATCGCTACAGAAATAAAAATGCTTCCACTACAAGTAAGCCTATAAAATAGTCTCTCTTGTCGTGCCCTTGAGACCTCTGAGAATATCCTTGAAACATGGCCTCTTGCTAGGTTCAATGTTCCAACAATGTTGCATCAGTATGTACATGGCTTGCGGACACCCGTCCGGTATGTCCATACGGTAGCCTTTTTCAACCTTTTCACTGACCTCTTTTAAGGGCTAAAGGGAAAAACAGGAAGAAATAGTCACCACAATCATCGTCATCGCCAAAAAGATTCCTTGAAATCAATATCAATCACTTCAACTATCATACTATCATACCATCAATTTCTAAAATCCCTTCTTCCAAAATCTATGATTTCCATGAGTACTATTGAGCTTTAGATCAATATCAGAGATTAATATCAAATCTAAGTAAATGATAAATGATAATTCAAGATTGCAGAAAAAAGCAGGAACGTAATTTCGCCGCATTGAAGATCTTTCCGTTCGAGAGAGTCAGATTATGAAACGTCGCACGATGGCCGAAATGGGACTGCAAGATTATCCTTATTATCCTATGCCCCATCCGCTGATGAATGATCTTCAAGACGAAAAGATCACGGTGCCACCTTTCTGTGCAATATTGAAGTTCTTAAAGTAATGAAAATTCATTGAAAAAGCTACACTCACGACTCTGGGATAAGGATTCCTGCCGAAGGAGTAGATCTCCCAAAGTAAAACTCCGAAACTCCAAACATCACTTTGAGTTGAATATATCTGAGGAAAAAATGAACTAGATGCAGAAAAAATTCCAATTCTTTTCGATCATGGGTTTTTTAATATAAACCAATTTGCTGGTCCAATCAGAAGCGCCGCATCAGCCTGTTCAACTTCTATCAATTTTCATTGTTCCGAAGATTGACTTAAGGACACTGAGCAGCTATGCTTATCCAGCAGTGTCCTGGGCCTTCCTCTCCAAGTCACCACGCGTTTCCATACCATGCATGAAATTACAGAGAGCGAGCAACTCTTCTCACTCAAAGTGAAATTTTAGATAGAAATGGCAGGCGCATTTTCACCGAAGTAACCTTACAATTATTGCCGTAAGAGTTAGATTAGAAAATATCAAAGCAGATGGAAGTAGGCATGCCATTTAAAAAAGGAAGAATTCTTCAAAGGGAAGAAAAAAAGAAAGCTTTGATTGGCTAGATTATGAGGCTTACTTTTGACTTAGTTGCTTCGGGTGCAGTCCATTTCACTGGAAACTTTTCTGTTTCTACATCCATGGAGATATCTTTAGCAAGGCCAAAATCAGCTACCTAAAATCAACATGATTCAGAGAATACCAAGAGGACCCATGTAAATATCAATTGAATGAATGAAGAAATGAATTGATTAATCAATGAATTAATTAATTATTGAAATAATGACAGAAGGACAAACGGATGGTTGGATGGATGAGTGGATGCTAATAAGTGAAATATGATTCACTATTTGACTTGACTTATCAAAAAAATTAAGTTGGGATTTGACTAGAAATCATAAACGAATGTGTTTCAATATAAATATCACTAATGAACTAAGAATAATATAATAACAGGAAGAAAACAAACTGTCTTACCTTGGCGACCATACTTTCTGCTAGCAAAACATTTCTGGCTGCGAGATCTCTAAAGCGAAAATTGAACTGGTGTGTAAAGTGCTTCACAATACCTATCATATTCATGATCATGACAGAACTTTATCTACTTTGCTAAAGGTCCCCGGTTTGAGCCACAAACTCGTGGGGTACTCTCCGTCTCCCATCCAACGACATAATAGGATACGTGGAATACGGCAAGGGACAAAGTGTAAAAAGGAGCTTCCTGTCACTCACATCAAGTCCCCTCAACTCAACCACCAACTACCAGATTCATGAAGACGTCGCGCTGACAAATAAAAAAGAGCTTACCTGTGCACGATTTTAAGTTCTTCCAGGTAACTCATACCATGACATACGTCTCTAAAGTGAGAATTAGCGAACCAATAAGTACAAAATTATCACCAGACGTCATAAAATCTAAAGCTGTGAAATTCCAGGTTGAAATTAAGTATTGCAAATTGTTTCACAGTCAAGCTGTTTCCTGGCTAAATGTAACAGTACAAAATCATGAAACTTGCTGAATGAATACATCAACCATTTTCTTTTTCTTCCTGTTTTTGTGGTGGCCTAGCACATTTGTAGGCTCAGCCACCAGAAACATCAACGAAAATTCTCAAAAACCTTGGTAATATCATTGTCTTTGACTACTTTGCATACCGTCCTCCAAAGAGCACTTTACAGAATTAAGGGGTAATATTACAATGATGCAGCTATATGTACTATGAACCGGGGGCCAAACAATGAGTGGGGTCGGGTCCAAGAAAATTGCCCGATTATCATGAGCTCGGCTTCCTCTAAAAATACCCCTTTTCCGAATCCAAACAACATTTTTGCTCTCGAAAAAACAGATTGGCATTCTGCCTACAAATAAACTGAATTAATTGCTGAATTACCAGAAGATGGAAAAAAAATTACTGAATACCCAGAAAGTGGGGGGAGGGTAAGATCACTCCGGTAGCGTATGCCCTGTTCTAATATGTTATACACGAATTCCAAATACCTACAGTATGTGCTTTGAATATGGATTCCGTGTTAAATGACATTACCATCTAAAGCAAAAATTGTATTATCATTATGGGGACAATGCAGAAGCCTCCACGTTGGTTTCCCTGGATACCGACCGCCAAAAGCGATCTCGACTCATTTTTGTCGGCTCGTAACCGATTCTGCAACCACTTTCCCTCAAAGCACATTTGAAGGAAATACTCGATGAAGAATAAAGCAGTAGTTTAATATTGGAGCTGATACACATTTAAACTAGTTTTTGAAATATAATTACCATTATTATCATCATTATTGTTATTATTTCGTCATTTACTTATTGATTCGCTTTTTTAGACTAGAAATACCTGTAATTAGGTCAGCCAAATACAAATTACCAAATACAAATTATTAGAGAGATTTCTATTTGTGTGTTTAGTTTATATATCAAAATAAAGTTTAAAAAAATCATTATTGACCAACTTGCAGGCACTGCGTAGTCAAGAAGATAATGGCCATTGCAGTAAGGAATTCTTATTATGGTTTCTGCAGAAGAATAAGGACTGGGACAATCTTGAACTGATGGCATTTTGAAATTTCTCATTCTTTTCTAACAGCTTTTCGTTTTCGTTTTTTTTCTTTTTTCTTTGTATTTCTCTTTTATCTTTGTCCAAGTAGCCAATTGTAAATTACGTATCTAGAGAGGTTTGCATTTTAGTATATATCACAAGAAATGAAGTTTGAAAAAAAAAATAACGTGAGGATGCCTCACCTTGCGAAACATTTCTGCTGATCAGCTGTGATTTGTGCTCTTCCTCTTGAGCGAAGATAATCAAGAAGAGCACCCTGTGACACAAAAAATAAATGCATAAAACTGGCTGTGGCAATCGAGAAAAGCATCCTATGACACAAAAAATCAATGCATAAAACTGGCTGTAGCAATTTCCATACATGACATAACGAATTTGCGGCACTGGTCTTTGAATAAACGCTTGTTTTAAAACGTGAAAACACACTTATAAACACGTAAAACGAATTAGAAGACGTTACTCGAATTCGGTTGGACCATCAGAAAACTAGATCATCTTTCTGGCATGTTCATTACTTAACTTCAGCCGAACCATTCACGGCTTCCCTTCAAACTCTATGATATTGACTTAGTCTGGCCAGTTATCCAGTAATTGTGTTATAGGCCTTCCTATCTTTCTGTCACCCTTCATCGTGGCAGTAGCCGACAGAATAATGTCAATTGAGATCCCGTGCCTAAATCTTTGGGAGTGATTTGATATCAGTAGATTCGAACCACTGACCATAGGATCAATGCGCAAGCATCTTGCCACTGAGCTATCCCGACGCCCAAAGTGACTCTCCTCATTCGAAGTGAAAGGTTAGCTGAAGTGGGACTCGAACCTCTGACCATAGGATCAATGCGCAAGCATCTTGCCACTGAGCTACCCCCAACACCTAAATAGAACGTTGCTATCTTCTTAAATGAAGAAGGAGCAAAGTTTTACTGCGCTTACTTAAAAACGTCCAACGAGAGCACGTGTTTCAAATACTTCTTAATCAACGCAATGCAACGAAAAGAATGATGGATCGGTCTGATTAACAGTTGGCAAGGAAAGATGTGAAAGAGCATGTGCGACGAAAGAGCATGGATATTTTACGAAGTATGCAGTGCAGGAAGGAGATGAAAATATGACGAAACACTACCTTGGAACAATATTCAGTGAGAATATAAAGATTATTTTCATGGAAACAGATGCCTTGAAATTGCACAAGATTTGAATGCCTCAGAGTCCTGAAAAAAGATTTCAAAAACTATCAAAAATGATGTCTCTAGACACTCAACTTGTAAGAACATGTGAGTGGAATTGTGGATAAAATGAAAGAAAATGCTAATAAAGGAAGAAATGAATTGATCAACGAAAGAAGAAATACTGAGAAAAAGTAATTAATCGCTGTTAAAATGAGGCAAGCAATCAAGCAATCAATCCTTCACCCAGCAACTGTTTGATGAATGATTTATCCATTCACACAACAAATTGACTCCACCAGTCAATCGCCCAATACATGAAACGATCAACCAACTGATTGATCAAATCAATCACTTAATCAACGAAAAGATTAATCAATCAGTCAACTATGAAATTAATCAATCAATCAACTATGAAATTAATCAATCAATCATCTGACGAGATTATGCAGACAAAAGATAAGAGCATTACGAAAAATGAGTACTCAGGCCTGACAATCAATGATTAAAGATCAGGCCTGACAATTATTTGGTATCCGACTGTAAGATGATAATTTTCGCAAAAAGCCGGCATGTTCATTCCTTATGCTAGAAAATAGACCGGCCCTGGGAAATAGGCCGAGTTATGTCAACAGTAAGATACCTTTGCAGTGTTTGGTCTAAAGTGAAATATAAAAAGCCATCCAAAAGCGAAATTCATCATGAAGCATTGTAAATTTCAGTTGTACTTAAATTTACTTAAATAGAGCTTATCGCAGCCTAGATATCGTAAATCATTGATGCTATTTCCTTGGATTTTCCTGATTGAAACCTTTTAAAAAGGCCAATTTTGAAATAGGCTGGGAAACTTTAAAAAAACATGATCCATGGCTTAGTTCGAAGGAATCGCGGCAGTTAATAAAGCTAAGACTCCATCGTCACTTCTGGTCAACTTTCGCTCAAGCATGCAACTTGCATACTGGTCAACTTGCATACTGGTCAACTTGCATACTGGTCAACTTGCATACTGGTCAACTTGCATACTGGTCAACTTGCATAAACGAGACAAATTGCTTCTAGCTTACGTCATAACTGATGCTTCCGATAAGAATGCCTGTGCAGTTTCACTATCATCCTTTAACTTTTTGACAGCCACTGCCTGGCCGTTGTAAGTTCCTTTGTAAACCTCTGTAGAAAAAAGGGAAACTTGCCAGATGTCTAGCAATGGATTGAGTAGTAAAAATGAAATAAGACGGGCAACGTTAATATTTTCATGCTTCGAATAACTCTGATGCATTTTCGGCAGCTTTGCAACAAATACTCGAAGGGAAGTGCACGTATTGAAAATGCCTAATAATCAGTTTCGAATGCAGCCCAATACAAATTGCAGTGCAAAATGCACCATTTCTAGTTAATTGTACACCGTTGCAAATTCCACGGAGTTTAATCTTTTAGTCTGATGATGCAATCATTATAATTTTACAAGTATGGGCTAAGAAATATCCAGTAGGTTAAGGGTTAAAGACGCCTTACAATTTATTCTGAAATTTGCAATTTCTACCTGGTATCCAAAGGTAGGCTTTTGGGGCATTGAAAAGCTAAGCCTATCTAGAAGTGACCTGGTTCTTTTGCTTGCTGTGAACATGTTTTGTGATTCCTAGGGTGAATTTATCAGCCTCTGGTGCTATAACTGCAATTGCAGTGAGCTGACGACTTTCCTCACTCTAAGTCTGGGATCTCAAACTCAATTTATCTGGGGGTTGCTGCAGGCGTCTGAATGAGGCTGGGCCGCACCAGGTTTTCCACAAGAAAGGCTCTGATAAAAACATCCTAATGCTCTCAAATATCTTCAAATTAAATCGAAGACGAGGGCCAAAAATTATCATCCTGCAAGCCGCAGTTGGCCTGTGGGCCGCGAGTTTGAGACCCCTGCTCTAAGTGAAAGTTAAGCCCGAGATGGTGTTGTTAACATTTAGAATCAGTAATCATGCACAGCAGACTAAGGTATTGTTTGTTGTCTTCCTTTATATATGATTCTACCCAAATGTCAAATGTATACAGCTGGACATTGAGAAGCTTTTTGCTTATCAAGCAGAATCCAGGTCCCTCCTCTCAATGTCACCACACCTTGTGATTCTCACACCTGGAATTATAGAGGGCTGGCAACTCTCCTAACTCTAATTGAAAGGTTAGATGAAGGAGGATTCAAACCACCGTCCATAAGAATCTTACCACTGAGCGTTTCTGACACTAAGCATTGTTCTACCAAAACGCATCTAATTTCAATTTAAGTTGTTAAATGGTTCAAATGCTTTTCACTTAGTCTTACCTGTTTTGTTTGTTTCAGATTAAAACTTAATGAAGTCATAAATACCTGCAAATTCTCCTTGCCCTATGACGTCCAACTGTTGAGAAATATCATTCCAATTGACTACCCAACCTCCTAAAAGCGTAGTAGTGCAGTTTTTTTCAAATTAAAGAAAAATAGAGCAATTAAAGATGCAACAAGAAAGGAACGCTCAATAGCAGGAAAGAGAAAGATTTTTATGCAAGGAAAATAGTTTCTTCATCGGAATGTTTTTTGCTGGCTTCAATCATACTGAAGTAGGGTTGTCAGTGCAAGTGAGCATTTATCTGCAAATATATCTTGTATAATCTGGCATTGAATGGCTGTCACCATTTACAGTTGGGTGTTATTCCTGCTGTCAACCCTCCAACATTCACCTTGGTAAGAAACTGAAACTGGGAATCATCTTGATGCATTTTATCAATTGTTCAGTATTCTTTTCATAAAAATGGAATGTTTACTCTTGGTTCTTAGATTGGTAATAGCTTCAATAAGAGTTTATAACTGAAAAATCCAAGAAAGATTTATACAACATCTTGCCTTTTTTAAATGTATCAAGAAATACACTGGATGATATTTCTTTATGTTTCTCTTTTCTTAAAGGCACCTTGAGAATTGTACATAGTCCATCTTTGTCATTTGTGTAATGCTGAAATACAAAAAAATACCATTCTAACAAATTTGAACCAATTATTATCCATCAGATAATAAACTGTTTTTGCTATCTGTCTTTAATAGCATTTGAACAAAACAGTTAGACAACTGACACTCAATCTAGGTTGCATGACCAGCCAGGCACCACAAGTTGCACTACATTTTTTTCATAAGAACCAGATAATTTCGGCCAAGACTCAGTGTTCTTAACTTTTTTTATAATTTTAGGCTCAAATGTTCTTAAATTGCTCTTACTCATAGAGGAATTTTTTGCAAATATTTGAGAATGTACATGCTGTATATAGCTTCTAAGACATTTTACCAAGCAAATTTTAAAAATAAAGCAATGACTGGTAGTGTTTGTGGTGTGGTGATGACAACACCTATCCACCAGCTCCCCAGGTTCCGGATAGGGAAACGGCCTTCAGATATGAAGGTTAGCTGTGAATATGGAAATAAGCAATGCTGGACAAAATCACGGGTTACCCTTTGGCAAGGCATAGCACCCATTAGCCACTCAGATCAGGGATACAGTGAAGACATCAGCAGCAGGATGTCGGATTGGAGTACACACGGAGCCTGACAGACCAGGTTTCCGGGTTTACCCTTTTGAATCTCTGTCAATCATCGATATGACGAAGGAGAGGACCTCACAAGCCAAGAGGAGTAGCAACCCTTGAGGGAATCCAGCTACAGAAATGTTAATGTTGGCACAAGTAACAACTCAGCCAAACTGAAACTGAACTGTTCATGGACATAATTTTGCAGTAGAATTTTACAACCCAGAATTGGCAACTTTTTGCTATTTTTATAAATTGCAATTGTTTATAAATTGTTCTTTTCTTTTGCTCATAAATTTCAAAATGCCATTTCGTTTTTTTTGACTTCTCATCTGAAGCTGACCGTGTTCTAGCCTTGTTCTTATTTTTGGGCAAATCAAGCCTCAGTGTTCTTATAAAGTGTGTTCTTATAAAAAAAAGGAGTGCAATGAGATTCAAGCTGTGTGCATTGGATTGTGAGTCACACAAGTTGCTGCACCATGATGCAGCTATCTGATCAGAGTGGCAAGATTCTGGCATCATTTACAAGGAGGGCTGCTCAACATTAAGTGAGAATATGGAGGTATTAAAAAACAATTGTATGATATGGTAAACTGAGTCTGGTGAAACCTAGATCAAGCTTACTAGTATTAAATTTGGGGGTACCTCCTTGATGGCTTCCATAAAAAGGAAAATATTTGGCAAACTTGGGCTTAACAAAATTTGAGGGAACTCCACCTCACTTTGAGGAAGCTCAAATAATTGAGCATTTCTCCCTGCATTTCTTAAAAGAACAGCACTTATGTGACATTTAACATAACTAGCAAATCGTGGAAACTTGTAAGGTTATGGACATTACTATCACTGACAATGCATCACTGAGAACAAAGTACTACTACTCAATATATCTAGAACAGGAATTTGCACCCATACCTCCACAAGCTCTGGTAAATTCTGAAAAAATCCTTCCTCGTCAATGGTAAGTTTTCCTCTTCTTGAGTACACTCTATAGTGTTCAATTTTTCCAGACGGGGCTGGGCTATTAATAGATAGAGCGACAATAGAGTGTGTGCCAACTGACACAAAAATTTAAAAAGAGACGCTTGGATTCAAAGTAAGAAATTGTACAGCTAGTGTTAATTAGGAGAACCTTCATGTAAAAGTAACAAATCATGGGAAACTAACCTGCAAACAGAGAGGGTGCAGTCGCCGGGGAAATTGGTACTTTCCCTAACAAGAAATGAACCGCATGGCTCTCCATGCAATAACTCCTCTGCTTGAACTCTTGTTATCTTTCCAAAATACCAGCTTTAAAACAGTATAATGTAGGATAATTAAAATCCATGATAGGATAAGTAGTCTGTGCTGTTGTCCTATTTGAAACTTTTTATGGCTAGTCCAATTCCTTCCAATTGTAAGAAAAATGTCTGATAACAAGGCATTTCCAGTGGATTGAGAACAAGTTATCAAATCACCCAGTTGCTTTACACATGTTAAAAGCAAATTATAACCCAAAACTTAATTTAGAAAAAGATCATAATTTTCAATTGCTTTTTATCATAATCATCTGTCCCTTTTTGGTGTGTTCCCTGTTAGCTTGTAGGCTACAATTACTTTTTCAAAACTTTTGATTTTGATATATATAAACTAAATATAAAAATAAAAGACCTCTTATCATATATGCTTTTACGTTCCTGGGACATGAAGTGACAAGAAAATATTATTACAACACCAGAAAAAAATTACAGTAATAACGATAATACTAATGATGATGTCCCTTCTATTTCAGAGTAGCCCCTTAGCAGTATAGCCCATTGCTTGTGGTACCCCAACAAAATTGAATAGTTTAGCAATAGAATATATATCTCCTTTTTAATGAGGTACTTCTCATAATTAAGATTTGGATACCATTCACATGCTTAGAATGTTGTTTGATCAACATTTTTCATGGGATCTACCAAATCATTATAACAAGGATCACGAATAGTAATTCTGAAATATTGGATATCAAATTTGATGCAAAAGAGAATGAAAAATGGAGAGACTGTTTGGTAGTGCTTTATTATGACTTTGAATCAAGATTTGGAAAGAACACTTACGGCATGGCATGGAGATTCATTGCTTTTCTCTTTTGTACATAGTTAGCTGGGATTGCACCTTCCAATTTGTCTGACTGCCGTCTTGCATAAAACCAGTTGGGATCCTAATGTGAAATTCAGAATATGCAAGAATCTTGAAAACTAACAAAAGCCAAGAAGAGAGCAAATAAGATGGGGTGAAAGTTTATGAAACTGATAAAAATTCCTCCTTTGCCATACCTTTGTTGCTTTCAGAATAGTTAACACTTCTCCTTTACTAAACGGCAAATCCTTAAACAAAATATATTGATTAACATATCTATTGAATATGATATATAATAAAAGGGTAAATCGATGGCAAGGGTAGCGTTGCTGATCAAAGAAACTGATATTTTCAGATGCTAGTTTGTTTTGGATAGCTTGAGCAACAATCCATTTGGGCAACATCATTCTAATTCTTTTTGCAAGTTTGACTTTGAAAAATTTGTGTCTCTAAATTATGTGCAGTTTTTAGGATCAGTTCCGTATCTTACTTCTCCGTTTGCCTTTGCTGTGCAATTTTGCTGCATTTTCTCATTGCCAGTTTTAAGAAAATATAAAAACCCTTCTACTTAGCATTTACTAAGGTACAATTATTCATCAAAATTTCAAAACAATCCCCAATCAGTCAAACATTGAAACTGGTAGAATGCACCAATATCAAACGCCTGGTCCACATAGGCAAGCATTCACTGGTTAATCCTGCATTAGATGTTATTCAAAATTAAGCATCTAGTTGAAATATTCCATAAAATTGAATTTACCCTAATGACAAAAAAATGTCCTTAATTTGTTAGATTGAACCAATGCAACAAAATGATCTGAATTTTGTTCCATTTACCTGCTTTTTTGCACCTTTAAATTCATAATTTGCTACACATTCTGTGCCAGGTTGTAAATCAGCCTAGAAAATTAATACAAAAAAGTAAAAAATATTTGAACTTGATTATATTCTTGTCACATTTGCCTAAATTTTACCCATGAACTCTCAGTATATATTTTCACAACAAGTTAAAAGTTCATGACAACTATCATCATTGTGAAGTTTCCTTCAAGTTTCACACATCAATAAACTTTTGTGAGGAATAATGCTTATCCTTGTCGTAAAATATATAGTTCTGTCACTCTACAAGAAAAACCAAGGCTGGAGTATGTCAACTAGCTGGTGCAGTCTTCATGGCTCCAACACTTTTCCATTATCCCAAATGATTTGACTCCTTGGAAGCTATTTCTACATTGGAAAAATAAAAAAGGTTTTGAAAGAACTCACCATATTTCAATATTATAGTTTCTTGTGTAAAC
>OZ032122.1:9957070-10164570 GCA_964026355.1 Pseudorhiza aurosa
AAATCAAACAATAGCTAGCTAGTTCGCTACTACTCAATGCTACATTATGACTCCAATTCAGCCATTTTTTGACTTATTTCTGGCACATCTTGACACAAAATTTGGCAGCGATAATCTAAGCTACTATTTTGCTTACTACGAGAATCTTTTCGTAAAGCTATTAGATTCTAAGAGAGAGAGACTTGAGAAAGGTTGCGACGTGTGTGTCCGGATCTCTGATTTTTCTTGACTGACCCTAAAAGCATTCCGCATATGCTCTTTTGCTCAGTACAATGACGTACACGATGCAGTTGATACATTTTTATGGCTATCAATCACAAGATTTTGAATTGAAAAAAACTATGAAATACGAACAAGCAGATGTCGGTGTTGGGTATGACCAGAGCCTTGTTGTACCGTCCACTGAACAAGTTGCAAGTATGGTTCTAAGATGAAATAAGACCATTGAACAAATGAATGAAGTCGTAATGATACGAAAGAGCTTTAAACGATTGATTTGGGCTGCAAAACCAAATTCTGAAGAATTGAAGATTCGTTGATACGATGTTTTATTTGCTAAAAATTTATTCGGTTCCAACATCAATCAATTTGATACCGGATAATTTTCTTATTCACACCTAGTAATGAAAAGGACTGGAGGAACTTCGATTGCAGAAACTTCATTTACGCAAAGAGAAAGAAACTTAATCAATGTTACAAAGCCTAAGTGCTCTAAGGTACTCTTAAATTAAGTATTGTTTCTCCTCCTTCTTTCTTTGGGCTCTGTCATTGGCCATCAGAGCTTTCCCCGCCATCAAAGGCAGTCAAAGTTCTTCCTTCACCACTGTTGGTGAATGGGGCAACGCCCGTCTCCACTTGATTGGCCTTTGGGCCACACAGCTGTACAAGCACGATAACATACCAAAAAAAGAATTTTGAAAGAAAATGATGAATACGTGGCCTTTGAGGGGCAGCTAAGTCTCAGCATTCAAACGCAAAGGTCAATGACTCGGATAAATGCTTCAATTTTAATGGTCTGTATGATCGGTAGCAATAGCAATAAAGATAATAGAAATATTTATAAGGGTAAACCTTTTCACTGCTATAAGTAATATTATCAGCAATGGCTTTGTTTCGAATTAAATGTAAAGGAAAGTAAAATCATTCATGTGCAGAATAAAAAGCCTAAAATGTGATGAAATAATACTTATGAATTGGATGAATGTTGGTAAAAAGGACAAATACCCATCGCCTATCAGAGCCATGTGACTGATTTCCTCGTGGTGGGCGTTCACCTGTTTCACAATGCACCTTTCTACGATGAGAATTAATATACCATTTTTAGAACAAAACAGTGCATCTTATGTGTTTATAAAGAAAGACAAACTCTGTATAAAAACATCAGATTTGCAGAAAGCAGATATGCGCTTCGTCGCTGTATTACATTCAGTGAGATTGCATTCAAACGATTTAAATCTGAATTAGTTCACATTAAAAACATGGTTTAGAAACATGGTTTAGAAATACCTTTAAATGAATACAAGTTGCATTCCAATATCTACCGCTTCTTCCAAATAAACATAAATATTTATCAAAGGGAGCATGGATTGACTGTTCTTAATGACAAATATTTTGCTTTTTCTAAAAATTAATGAACGGGATTTCTCTACCTGATGTTGTATCAAAGACATAAAATCCATTTGCAATGGCGGCAAAAATATATCTCTGAAAAGCAAGAGATTTCCTTTGAAACAAGGGAATGAGTTTCTTTCAAATGAAAATGCGAGGATAATTTCAGAGGCCTAATAAAGACACGCTTAACCAAATGGCCAAAATGAGAGTGAGGGGAGACGAAGATCTCATATCATCTAAAACTCAAATATCACTCATGACAAACCAAATGAGGAAGTTTACTGGAATGATTCCATGCCGTTGTCATTTCTGGTGCATTATGCATGACAATTATCTACACGTTTGTGAAATCTAAACTCATTTTTTTCAAATACCTGTTCCAGAGTAAATATATGTTTCACGCTGTAAATGAATGAATGTTTTGCTGTGTTCTTGTATTGTTCATGAAAATTGAATTGTCGAGTCGGCTCCAATCGATACGTTGTCCATACCATTATGGTTCCATCAAGTGATGCTGACGCAAACATGGCATCTTGTCATAGAATAGATCCAACCATCAATCAATCAATCAATCAATCAATCAATCAATCAGTCAATCAGTAAATTAGAAAATCAATACATGAATCAATAAATCAACAGATCAATTCATTGTTAAAGCATCAAATACGTCAATTGATAATCAATCAATCAGCAAACCATTTAATCAATCATTCAGTATACAACCAATCAAGGTATCACTCAATCAATAAATCAATCGATTAACCAATCAATCCCTTAATCAATTGATAAATTGATAGATATCAATCATACAATTAATTCATCAATCAAAAAACCGATCCATGAAGAAAGCAAAATGAATTGAAAAGAACAATCTGAAAATGACAAAGCAGCCATGATCCACCAAACGCATCCGGGTTCAATGGAAATACCACCTTCTTCAACCAAATGGAAACGATAAAATCCGTGGAATACTTTACTGTGTAGGGAACATGGAGGGGAACATCTGGAGAGAAGTTGTTAGCTGAGCGAAGGGAATAGAAGGGAGAGGATTATGGAAGGGGATTGTTCATATTCGCAGGTGAAGTGGGCGCCTCACTTCGTTCTTCCGAATCGGAAGCTATGTCACTCCAGACTATACAAGGGATTCAATTCTATTGAATTAGCAGTTTCAGTGAACTGTTTGCAAACGTGATATGGTCGGGCCGAAAAGGGCAAGGACCGACAAATTGAAAGCTAGCTTCTATCCATATTGCTTGTTTGAATGGAATGATCACAGTCCTGAGATAAGACTTAAAACATATGTTCAACATATGTTCATATGTATTCAAGAAAAGATTGCTACCAGCAATCTGCTCCCCTGAAACCGTTTTATGGGATGCATGGCCCAAAAGGCCTATCCCAAATAACTCCACTGAGATTCGGTCTCAGAAACCTAAATCATCACAAATTTATACAATTTTTAGAAATACCACAAATTCAATGAATTCAACAAATGATGGCATTAGCAATACGGAACACTTTTTGGTGCTCTGCCCTTGCTTTGATGTTAACAGACGGAGCTTGCTCACTGGAGGTCAGAGGTCAGGTCATATTTGGTCATTTGGGCACTGATCCTTTTCTCCACTTCTCCTTATCCTCTGCCATCTTCACGCAACTCACAGCCAGCTCTTTCACCTACACCTTTATTTACATCCTCCAACCAATTTCTCCGCGGTCGTCCTCGATCGTCCCTCCTTCCACCCTGCCTTGCATCACCCTGTGTGCCACTGTCCCCAGCCTCCACGCCATAATGTCCAAACCGTTTCCAAGCAGTTTCCTACTCTTCCTGTGTCGAGCAGCTGCTCCTATTTCCCAATATTCCCCTTATCCCTTCCATCACCGTTGACGCGTTGGTGAGGTGGTTACACCAGTGAATCCCTAGCAGTCTGCGGTAGCATCCCATCTCGAAGGTAGCAGCCCTATGCCACAGGAATCTGTGTACAGTATTATTACCATCACTTGGATAAGTTGGCCTTTCAAGCAAAGTTTCTGTGCATTTGTTATTGTGTGGTGATACAGATTTTCTTGACTCCGTGAACAGGCCTTTACATTGAGTTTAGCTTAGATTTTATCCAGAAATCTGGTCGAGGTGATCAATGTCCTGCTGTATTCCACTCCTCCATTAGCCACTCCAGTGTAACGCTTTTTTTTTTATAGTGGGTTATGTTGAGGAAAGGCTATGGTGGCCTATACAAAGCCCCAACACATGAGGAAAGAAGAAAGCGAGCAGCTCAGAGGATAGAGAGTTAAGATCAAGTTTATTGATCTTAGATTTGAAAGATGGCAAGTTGTAGGATTCAGGAAAGCAAGAACAAGGCAAGACGTTCCATAAGTTGCATGTTCTTGGGATGAATGATGATTTGTGGGACAGAGTTTGTGAAGTAGGCAGTGAAACTTGGAAAGGGTGTGAATTAGTTGAGCTTCTGGTGGTCCTGACACGCCTCAGAGGAACTGGAATAATATCCCTGATCTCCTGAGAACAATGTCCGTTAAAGTATCTGTAATAGATGGAAAGATCTCCAACTAAACGACGATGGAAAAGAGGTTGGAGAGATTTGGTGAGGTTAGGATTATTGATGAGACGAATGGCTTTGGACTGGACTTTGTCGAGAAGACATAGAATAGACTTTGGAGCACCACCCCAGACGTAGGATCAGTACTCTAAAGAAGGACGGATTTGGGACTTGTACATAGTTAGAAGGTGAGAAGATGAGAAAAACCCGCGGGGTTCTGGCGAGGAAACCAAGCTTTTGAGATGCATGTTTAGCAAGGGAATGGATGTGAGTTTTCCAAGTGAGATTAGATGATAGACAAAGACCAAGTTGTGTGAAAGAAGCTGAAGTGTCCAGTTCATCACCATTCATGAAGACAGCTGGAAAATGTTGATTACGTTTGCGTGAAATGACAGCCTGTTTCGTCTTGCTTTGGTTGAACGAAACTAGGTTGCCTTTTCCCCACTTCTCAATAGCTGTCAGATCATGGGAGAGAAGCGAGGTTGAAATGCTTCTGTGGAGTTGGATATCGGTGGAAGCATGGTCATTTGGATTGAATGAAAATGAAGAACTTAGGAAGGCATCATCAGCAAAGGAATGAATGCTAGAAGACGTGGAGGTGAGCAGGTCATTGATGAAGAGGATGAAGATTACAGGGGAGATGACAGAGCCCTGGGGTACACCAGCATTGATAGAGTGCAGATTGGAGAGGAAGCCGTCCACTCTGACGGCAATTGACCTATCAGAGAGGAAACTACCAATCCAATTAATGAGATTGTGATGGAGACCAAACATCGGCAGTTTAGCGAGAAGACCCTTGTGCAAAACGCGATCAAAGGACTTGGAGATATCGAGAGAGATTACTCTGCTCTCACCACAGGATTCTAGAGCAGAGGACCAGACATGAGCAGCACAAGCAAGAAGATCACCAGTAGACCTGGCTTTTCGAAAGCCATACTGCTGATCAGAGAGAAGATTGTTTGTTTCAAGGAAGGTAAGAAGTTGATTAATGATGATGGTCTCCATTGTTTTAGAGATGAGTGAAGTGATTGCAATGGGACGATAGTTGAGTGGATTAGACTTGTCGCCTTTTTTTGGGATAGGAAAGACGTGGGCTTGTTTCCATGAGGTAGGAAATGTGCCAAGAGTGTAGGAAAGCTGGAATAGTTTATAAGAACAGGGGAAAGTTCAGGAGCACAGGTTTTGAGAACTATTGCCGGAATACCATCAGGGCCTTTGGATTTGGAGGTGTCAAGCTGGAGAAGGGTTTGGCGGACTTTTCGTGTGGAGAATTTAATGGGTGACATAGTGAATTTTGAAGGGGGGAAGTGATGAGGTTGGACCCCTTTGTCGTCCAGGTTGGAGTTGGAGGCAAAGATTGACGCAAAAAGATTAGCCTTGGATGAAGGAGTGGTAGAAGAAGAGTCAGAGTTGTTTTTTAGTGGAGGGAAAGATGATTGGCAAAAGTTTTGGGATACAACTTTGGCCATAGACCAAAAGGAGCGAGAGCCAGCCTGGCAGGAAGCGATTTTGTTGTTGATGCGTTGGAAAGAAGATGATTTGGCATTTTTGATGGTTTTGGAGCAAGTATTGCGTGACTGGATGAAAGAAGTTCTTGAGTGTTGGGTTTGAAGTCGCTTCCATTCCTTGAAGTTGGATTGGAGATGATGATGAACTGGATTGATGTTGAAGAAAGTCCACGGATGTTGCAGAATAAGATGGAAAAGGGTTTAGGTGCCGAGTTAATTGCTGCAGTTGAGCTGTTTGAATTGTTTTTAATCATTTTGAAGGAATGGTGAGTGGTGGTTGGGACAGTCAAAATGACAGTGGTAGCGGTAAACTGAAGTCCCTTGAGAGCTCCCTTAGCTATCCTGTGGCCTCAGAAGGGCCCCCCGGAGCTGTGAGCTAAGAGAGGCTCCAGTTGCCCACTGGCAAAACAGGCAGCCCGGGATTATACACCAGCTGATGAGGCAGCCTCCCAAAGCGCTACCAATGGGTTTGGGCCTCTGTACTATCTGGCTGGTACCATTTGTACTATGGGTTCGGCCTCTGTACTAACGTTGCTTGGACTTCAATTTCTTGTCTTTGATTTTGCAGTGGCACTTTATATGAACTCACAAGTAGCCTAATCAATAAAGTGTGGTGCATTTTTTATTCCAGTCCCAAATCTTAAGGTGACGGCCGTGGTGCTGTCATTTGCTTTTGCTCCCTTCGCATCGTTCATGCAATGTTGCATAGTTACATAAAAGTATAGCGGAATGTAGCCTTTGTTGTAAGATATCATTAGGATGCAAAAAGCCAACTCTGAAACAGGTTACGTACTGATCAATCAATCCATTGATCAATCCACCAATTAATCAATCAATCAGTCCATCAATCAACCAATCAATCAGTCCATTGAATATCCAACCAAACAGCAAATAAGAAAGACTTAATAAACCATTTATCACAAGAAAATTTACACATATTCGTCTATCTTTTTGGATTAATCAACACTTGAGAAAACCTTTCTACCAATCTGGCTAGGGCAGAGTTATCAAGACTTTTTCAAGGAGGTGGTCCATAAAATGATCATATTTCAAAAGGTAAATCTCAAGACATGCCACTGACCTGAAATATTAACAAGACAAGTGATTGGCTCTCTGTGTGCTGGCAAATTGCGACACATATGAATTTCAGGACTACTTTCTGTTTTGTCAATATAATAAACGCCTGCAGAATTCCAAAAAAATGACAACATCATACTTAAATTGTTTGCATACACATCAACATATTTCATTTCATTGTGCATTTCTTACCAAAATAACAAAGATATGAGTTATTTATATGAGGAAATCTAACCAGCAAACTTGCTCCTTGGATGAGTAGCAAGATAAAGGCTAAGAAATCCTCATGGAATGAGCATGGGGGATTCCTAACATAAAATCATCAATTGGTTTGCTATGGCAAGATTTTCATACAAGGAACTTTAGTTGGTAATCCATCATAGTATTCAAGGAACTGATGCTGTAACATAAGTTTGTAACATAAACTTGATTTTCTTACTAAGGCAATGCTTGTCAGTTGCAGCAACAATTTTGTTGTCTTTTATTGATAGAAGCATTTGAATGGCTAGAAAACGATCACCATCATTAATCAACAGTTATCACAACAATCATCATCATTATCACCATAATCATCATTGTCCTTGTCATCATCATTGCCTTTTTGCTTATGCTTTCTATCTACCTTAAGGTAGATTTCAGGACCCAAAGAAGCAGGACACATATTGATAACAGCATTACTTGTTGAAGTGTCGATTCCTGTATAAATATCCATATTATTATTACTATTATTATCATTATCATTGTCAATAGGTTCCCTTGGAATCTTTGGACAATCTTGCGATTCGTTCATTCAGATGTGTAGCGATCTAACCATTGACAAGGCACACACTAACTACATCATTACTAAATTATCAACTATAATCATTCGCACAACTTATTACATATTCTGTATGCGTAATAAACCCTGGACGAATCCGGACCTTCTTTCCAACTAACAGTCTCCTTGCAACCTTTTATTCCTCTTATTAAATTTTTTTCTTTTTCTATTCGTCATCTTATTATTTCATTCATTCATTCATTTTTTTTATACTAGAAATACCTGTAATTAGGTCAGCCGAATACAAATTACCTATTATTAGAGAGATTTGCATTTGTATGCTTAACTTATATATCAAAATGAAGTTTTAAAAAAAAACATTACGCTGATTGAGTAGTGTCATAGTTTCCTGCTTGATTTGACCAGATCTTGTTATTCTTAAATGCCTGGAGTTATAGAGAGCTAGCTAGCAACTATCCTCATTTCACGCAAAAGATCAGCTTGGAGTTTGCCCTATTCTGTTGTCCGTCCTTTGCTTCTCTAAGTTGACCATTGACATCTGCATTAATTCCTGTTCTACTGGTCATTAATGCAAGGTGGCATCTGTAATGAAGCACTATAACCACTATGCCAAACTAACATCTTTCATCGTCATTATCAACCATCCCTCATATGGCAAAGACTAATTCAAGGATGTAAAACTCACAGTTAAGGCTTTTCCTTTTGTATGTGCTAAGCAGCGTCATATTCTCGTCCCATATACTAATATGGTCTCCAGCACTACAGTAGAAGGAGTCCAATGTGCTGTCTTTTAGCTTTGTAAAACACTGAAATTAGTCAAAAATATATAATGAAATGGAATGCAGCCATGCTATATATTCTAAAAACTGACTACCAAAGAAGCAAGATTCTATATTTTGAATTAATTCATCTATAAGCTAATGATGTTACATGAGAATTGTGAAGGGAATATTATGGAAACAGTGATAAACAGACAGGGATCATTGGCAAAGGAAACTAAAAAGTTTCAGCAGCTAGCTTCAGTATGGTTAGCACCTTAAAAAAGCACTGAAAGATAATGTTTTTATTCTAAGAAAAGCACACAATAACCGATGTTTACCTGACTGATTGACATTTTTTCGAAACAAAAATAGAAAAATTAGACAAACATCCTCAAAGGGAAGAGCACCTTGACAGCATAGTTATGAGTCATTATGATTTTCAGGCAATTTCCATAATCTAAGCTCCATAACTAGAATAAAAAAAGCAAACAATTTTAGATATTTACCAATAAAACAGCTTTACACGATGCAACTGATGCAAAAGTGAGTTAAATCATTGTTTGAGAGGACATAGGTGAAATTTAATGATGCATCATATTACATTTTCATAAACGATTATTGGTTTTCCAGTTATATTCTGCTTTATTGTGTGTATCAACTACAAAGGAATTTAATTAGCATCTCATCACTCACAAACAGCACAAATGAGTCCCATTTTATTTAACCCCAGCTTTCAATGGATGAGCAGACACATGGTACCCAGGATCTTCAGCAAGGTAGACTTTTTCTCCAACCCACGTGGAAACTACCTTTCTATTCTACTACCCAATTCTTCATATCTTTATCTAGTCCTACTACCCCTTCAAATCATTAGTCATTAACCGTACAATAGACTTGATCGATAGAATTTTGTGGGTAAATATAACATGACTGGATGGAAAGTATACATTTTTACACAAAAAGTCTTATAAACCAACAAGTTACTAGTTGCAACAAATGATTTTAATGATCATGGGAATAATTGAATTGAAGTTAGATTCAAAATGACAAAAAAATTGCACTTATATCAAGTGTCAAGGAATACTCTATTCAAAAATTCTCACACGAATGGATTTGTCAAAGGAGGCAGTGAGGAGAATCTTGGAGAAATCCTCGCTTTCTTCACTTGGAATAATGATGGAGTGGTCTGCAGTGCAGTCATAATCTAAGACGTGGACACAGTTGACTGGTTTGGTGTGGCCATACAACTTGAACAATAGATTTCCAGTCTAGAAACAGAGAAAAAAGCATGTGTCAATCAATTGGCCAATTAATCAATCAGCTTATGGCTAATGAGCCATGTAAAATATCAAATGACAGATCCATTTATCAATAAATTCAAAAATCAAAATCAATCAATCATTGAATAATTTCAAGTATCAAGCAACCAGACAATGAATCAATCAAAGAGAGATGAAGCCAACCACTGGGTCCCATATTGCAACAGTGTTGTCATGAGCTGATGTAAAGACTCTGTAAGAGAAGACAGGAATTGGTCAGTACTGAATCAATAAATCAAAGAAAATAACAGTTTAATATGTTAACGATTAAGTCTAATTTCCTTATCTTTTTATTGATTAGGGATCAATCAATGAAAAATAATTGAATTGCATCAAACAGGTGACTCTTCAGTAATCCACATATTGGTCTACCTCCTATCATCGATTGCAGACGCCAAATGTATCCTGTCCGAATGGCCTGACAAAAGTTTAATTTCTGTGTATGGATTTCGCGGCTGGTCATCATTGACTTCAGGGACACTGCTCCCAGAATGATCAGCCTAACAGCACAAATAGAGAATCATAGTAAAATCCAACTTTCATATCTATCAGTACGTTCTATTGCAAAACCAATCGAATTATCAAAGAAAATGCTTTCATTTAAGAATATATGTGGATAATGTAACGAACAAGGGGCGATATTTTCCTTGTCTCCGCCCGTTGATATCAACCGTAAAAAAACGATATAGATAGCAGAGGCTAACCAACCCCTGGGAACCTTTGACAGAGCTGAAACCAAACTTTTGAAAATTCTGATGATGGGCAATTAAAAATAGAGCCACGATGAATTCTTTACCTTGAGTGATGTATCTATCTGCTATGTTAGAAAACTTAGACCATCATGCACTTCTATGTTATTCCTAATCATTCTGGAAACAAAAAAACACCTCAGAAACAAAGGAGGAAGAGATTGCTTGTTCACCTGGTCTAAATCGTTCCTGAATTCTTTTGACTCTGAACGGAATAGATTGGCGACATATTTTAACATGGTAGCACGTAGATCAACTACCATTACTGAAGCCTCTTAACCATGATGTCTCATTTCCGGGTTGAAATCCGCCATCTTTGTTGTTGTTATTTACATTGACAACAGATTGTTGAACATGGCTACCTGTTCGTCCCATTATTGAAATTTCAGTCTTCTGAAAGCATCAGAATGTCCAGTAAAGGTAGAATACTATTTGATATCGGGAACGGTATTTGATAAGGGCTATTGATTAGTTTGAATTTTCTTTACGCGAGCGTTGAGAGTAGGTAGCAGAGGTCTGTTGAAAAAGTGAAGGATGGGAAAGTAAGCCAGCAAATGAAGATCAAGTGACAGAGACTCATGACGAAATTCAGCCACTTCATACTTGATATTCCTCATTGGCAACTCAACGCTGGGGGAGAAGTAGTAGTAGAAGTAAATATGGCAGCATCAGTCGCTGCCTTAGTGGCAACTGTGGTAGTAGATTTGTTTAGATATGGAAACTATTGAGTAACAAATGGACAATTTATAGAGCAAAAAAGCCACTTGACATCGAGTTTGAGCAAATAAAAAGTGCTTTTTTCTTTTGCAACAGATGTAATGACGAAAGTTACAAAGCAGTATTTGAAAGATAAAACAAAAGAATTTGATGTCGGCTGCATTTATCAATTGGATCTTTCGTCTCTAGGTATGTTATATACAAAGCCTAAGAATAGCAAAAAAGGGTGTGGAACTGATGGGGTGCAAGCTCATGATGAATGGAGGAATGTTTTTTTCTCTGTTTCATATCTAGTTTTTGTAAAATAAATGATTTTTATGATACCTCTCTTGTTTATTTTGAGCCAGGTATCTTCGATCTTGGTTGCATTGGGGAATGTACAGGACTGGTCATTCTTGATCTTTCCAATAACAAAATATCTAGTGTTAACTTATTGGGTAGGTTCAAAAAGACTTTCTAATTGAAATAATTATTCCAGAAACTATAAGTATCCAATTGGATACTCTTTTTTCCTTTTAAACGCCTTTTCAAATAGAGTTTTGTCCAAACACGGGTTACTGGGCCAAATACAAGCTACCTAGTGCTAGATAAATTTGTTTTTAACAAAAAAGTAAGATCATTAATCAAAATAATTCTTATTCAATTAATGCAAGCCAAGTAATATGTTTCAAGGGACAGCTCAGTCTGACCATCGAATTACACTTTCATTTTCTAGCTCCTTTAAAGCAATTACAGGTATTGAATTTGGCAAACAACAGATTGGCATCCATTGGTAAGTGTATCATGCCATCACATGTACAGATTGTGGCAATTTGTGGTTCCCATTTACCTAGCTAAATCCCCCAATGGCTTAACACTTATTAAAACAAGGTGATGAGGATTTTTATAATCATGTCTGTTTTAATGGTGGTGAAATTAGTATGATTTATGATTATGATAAGGTGAAACGGACAAAATTGTGATTGTGGTCATGCTTATGACCAAAAAGATTCCAATAATCACTTTCATGATGTTTACATTTATTCTTGGCATCATTGATGATTAGAACAATGGATGGCTGATTGGAAGGATTTTTCTCTCATTTGTTTCAGATGGAATTGAAAAACTTGATGCCCTTTCTTCACTTGACCTCTCTGCTAATTTCATACCAAGGTAAATTTGCTGATGACTGTATTATGTGTGAGTTGTAAGGAGAAGGTTAAAAGGGAGTACCTAGCTTGAGAGGTGCCATCAAGGGTGCCGGAATAATTATCTTAAATGCAGTTGTTTTTTATTTAAAGAGGGAAGAAAACTTTGAATATTGGAATATTAGAATACACTTGTATGCGCTGATCTAGCCTCTGAAGGTGCCCTTTCTAAATGTTTCCCCCCTTGCTCTTTATTAGCTCTGGCGTCCCTGGGTGCCTTACTCAGCAACAGCATTGTGGGGTAGGGGGGCCAGTTCCTTTGTTTTCCAAGCTTTACTGCCAGCTTTGCACCATTTACCCATTCACTGCTGGGTGGACAGGGAGAAAGCAAATGATAGCATGCACAGGGGTACCTCAAAATCAGATCATTAACACCATGGGCATTGGCTCAAACCACAATGGGACTGTCCCTACAAACAGAAGGTACTAAGTCCAAATCCTGTCAAGGTGACATGTCAATGTCATTAGACCTTGTTCTTATATTCTTCAGTTAAGTCCTTCTCCTTAAGGTTGGCACTTTGCTTAGTCACAAATGAGGCAATGCATTTTGTAAGGAAGACACAGGAAGCAATGTGCAATTTTTTGAATTGATTCTTCTTCATTATTCTCATGCATATATTCACCATTCAAATGAAGGCTATCAAAATAAGAACTGTTCATTGATTGTCTAGTTTTGATTCACTGAGACCATTGCTGAAGCTGGATAAATTTGTTCACCTCAGATTGAATGGTATTGGGAAAAGCTTTTCAAACCCTGGTTTGTCATTAAACATTTCATAGCGCTAATTATCAAACTGATCTTTCGGTGAAAACGTATTCTGTTGCAAGTTAGAATTCGTTTAATTTGAGAAAAAGATGAATCAAGCAAATTAAATAGCTTCAGCATTTCATGAGGAATTTATAAGATGATCTTGATCTGTTTTGAAGTAAATTATTCGTATTTCATAATTCGTTTCAATATATTACAAAATGCCAGTTTTGTTGTTTGTCCTGAAGCTATCAAGACCTTCGATTTCATGAGTCATTTTTTAAGATATCTAAAACTTTTCAGCAAATGAACATCCAGAGAGACAGCATAGATAAAAGTTTTTTGCGTTACCTTTATGAATGCGTCATAAACTCAGTTGCCGTTGTGTTGCTTTTCAAATCGTCACGACTCTGTATCGATGCAGCATTTTCCCTTTTCAGTTTCTCAAAATGAAACCGAATGTAAAAAGAAAATCATGGACTTGCTACCAGGATTGCAAACATTGGATGGTATGACCATGTTTTAAAAATGCTATTTACGCGCAGATTTTCCTGCTTTCAAGATTCATTCTTGATTATCTTATATCGTTATTTTGAGGGTAGTTTTTATGACCAAAAACATCTGGATTCCATCTCATTGCAAAGCAGTCTGAATGCAACAAGAAAAATATTTGCTCTTTTGCGGTTGCATTCAGCCAGCCAGATTTATGCAAAGCAGAGATTTATTTTGGATGATAAATCTTCGTCTTTAGGACAGATTTTGAGAGGAAAAGGAAGTGAATTCTTTGAGCTTTGTGAAGAACTGGATTCAAAACTTGGAGGTTTCTATTTTTAAAGCATTTGAATTTCTATCCGATACATCAGTAGCTCAAACGCATAAAAAATCTTATTGAATTAATTAATCAAACTATTTTCATCTGATAAGGAATGTAAAAGATTAGAACACAGTGGCGTGAATTATTTCAAATAGTATCTATATCAAGTAGCTTCCTTGCCAAAACTTTGCAGGATTATTTTTGGCAAACCATTCCTCATTCATTCTTCATCGATTCCGGAATGAATCGGACGAACAAATATATCAACTTTCACCTTACACTGACACTATAAGTAGATCAGTTGTCGGTCACCTGATCTGAGGACCCTTACTCGTGTAATAATTTGTTCGTAGAGATGAACAAGAGAACAATGAACAGGCGTGATTTGGCGATCAAAAATGAAGCCTTTCCAAACCGTAAGTGCCCTGTCGGTTCAGATTCATGTTTTCAGTTGAATTTGTAGAAATTAAACATTTGCGAAATTTCTCTCAACTTTGCCTGTTCTAGTCATTCCTCAACAATAAGAATATTTGACACCATGATGTCTTAAAATATCCACCGCTTAGTTTGATAAAATTCATTTGAACGATTTGCAAACATTCTATTTAAATCACCTTAATTGACAACATGAATTTTCTATTAGCAAAGAACGAAGATGGTGATACAATCACTTGCTATATGAAAAATTCTTTCTTTTTAGATTCCAGATTTGACCTGTGAATGACATCATTGCTATACCACGATTAAACGGTCTTTGTTTTTAGTCGCAGGTGATTTGAACAGTAAATCAAATCTAGATGATAGCATTTCGCATCAGCAGAAGTTAATTGAAGGTAATCCTTGCCTATCTTTATTCAAAGAAATGTACGACAGGGGGTAGGGCCGTTTGACGTACGTGAGTCTTAAGTACTGCGCCACTTAAGTTTCCTTCTTGTGCAATGCCGAATTGTACCTTGTCGTGGTGACTTGCCAAAAACGGCTACCCCCTGGCTTTCCCTTAATGCATTCTTTCCATTGCTTCAAGGAAATGAGCGAGGCTACCTCCTGGCTTTCTCTTCTACGTACTACTTTTTTTGTTCCGGTAAATAGCAATTGTAAACCAACCAATGCATTCGTGTCTGAATCAGAAATATCAGTTCATGTTATCAATTAATGACGATAACGATAGAGAATCATTTGATTTGTCTGTTTCTTAGGACTTCTGAAAGACTGCGCAAATGCAAACACGAGGGCAGCAAATGCAGCTGAGGCAAAAACAGACTTGCCTCTGCTTGGCTAAAACAGAAAAAAACGATCCAAAGATGTCGTCAAATTTCAACCAATTGTTAAAATTGTTTATACAAATTCCATCATTATTTTGTTTATACAACCTAGCAAAATCATAATAAATGTAAAATTGCTGAATCAATATTTCAAATTGTATCAAAGGGAACGTTTTTCACAAAAACGACTAGAAAAAATTTTATTGGTCACTGGATGGCAGGTAGAGGAAGCGCCCTCAATATCACCTATGTGTTTGATTTTCATAATTTTGATAACCTGAGCCATGCAGTTATCAGTTGATGAGCAATCGTTTGGTACGGAGGAATTAAGAGAGAACCTGAATTAGTCTTGATAGCTTTTTCAACGTCAGTAATATCAAACCAACGTGCGTCCTCTAACTCTTCTTTACAAACTCTGATCTCTTCACTTTCAGCAAACGAGATACATCCAATCATTAAGGCAGCTGGATACGGCCAGGGCTGAGATGACAAATACTTAACCCGGCCAACAATCACTCCGCTCTCTTCTTTGACCTCTCTTCGAACGGCTTCTTCAATGCTTTCGCCTGGCTCCATGTAACCTGCCAAACACGAGTACATTCCAGGTGGAAACGAGGCTTTCCTTCCCAGCAACATTGACTTACTGTCATAGGAAACCACTACGGAGATGACAACAGGATCTGTCCGGGGGTAACTTGTATTGTGAATACCTATCAAAACAAAAATTAATTTTTGAGTTTTAGGCCCAAACCCCATGATTCTATTGTACATGTACCTATAACGACAACAAGGGTATGCGTGGAGGTGGTAGCTTGCAACCAAACACAAAAGTTGCATGGGTAGGTTCAAGTGAGAAGAATGGTGTCATGAAAATAGAACGGTAAACTCAGCGCAGTGCTTGAAAACTACCAGAATTTTACATGAGCAAAAATACGTCTTAGAAGATCAGTTTATCTACAATAACCGCAAATACACAGAACATCAAATTCGTCATTGGTGTAGGGGGCGCTTCAGTTTCTTCAGTTTGGGGAGGGGCTCAAGCCTCTCTACCCCGAGGAAAACCAAGGGGACAAATATTTTCTTTGAATAAGATTCTTGGGTGACAGAAAGCCGTTTATCAAACAGGTAGCCCTCCTCTCATTAAATGGTGACAATGGACTCTCGACAAGTCTGTCTATTTTTGTTACAAATTGAAAGAAATATCTTTTCTTGCCTTTCTGAGTTGTTGTAATAAATAACAAAAGCAAAATACAGCAGTGTAACAAGGTTGTTTAATGGCTGATCTGTTCAAGCTCTCCAGTTCATGATTATATACACATCCATTCTGTCTAAAGGATTTGTAAATTTTTCATCACTCGACTCTGCTCAACTTAAAAAAAACTAGATTAGAATTGGTACGGATCTTCAAAGCCACTATCACGCTTTCTATAGTCAATCTTTGGTTTTCTCATCAGCCTGAATTCTGATCATTAGAAGTTCACTCCACTCCCAAACCCTTGTCGGGAGTCCTGATTCGGAGGAGCTGACGTCCAACCATGGACATGGTGATCACTTTTAATTGCTTCCAAAAAATTCATGGGAGACGGGGTAATCAATTTAGTAATGATGCATTTAAAGTGCTCCATCATACACTTTGTACCGCGTTGAGAGCGTGCTAATTCAAGTCACCACGCATGGGGAGGAAACCTCCACCCAGCTTAAAATATATCACATGGAAATACTTAAATCCCTTCCCTCAAAGAAAGCACAATTGAATTTCAAATCGGATATCAAGGAAAATTAACTTCGTACGAGTTTCTGATGATAACGATACAAAAGCAAGATACGAGACTGGTACCAAATGGCTCTCCTTACGATTGGCTATACAAATGCTTGTTAAAGGTGACAAAACAATGAATAGACAGGTACAAGACATAAGTATTGTAACTCGTATCGCGCCAGGTGATTCAGGGTTGTTAATGTGATTGTTTCAGTAACGCAATGTACAAACAACCCCTTCTATATGTGTGCAAACTATTCATTACAATAACTGGCACTCCTCTTGAAAAACTGATTAACTTAAAACTCTGACAGCTTCGACAGGAGCTCTGGGTCAAATTCGGTCACCATGAGGCCATAATAGTTTACTCCTTGCTTCGCAGAAAAACATTCCTATAACAATACTGACATTATCTGCAGTGATGTCTATTGGTTTACAGTGGGCTTAGAAGTACTGTAACTAATTAAAAAAATTACAAAGGCATGCTTTTAGAATAAAATACATATGAAGGCCTACTTTAAAAACAAAAAATACAGATAGCTTGATAACCATGAAAGAAAAATTAGGTGCAATATCTAAATAAGAAACTTATCTTTGAAATTCTAATAATGCCATGTTTAATGAAACAGTGAAGTACCGGGAAAGGGCTTTATGGTTTGTAGTCAGACACACGTCGGCAGTTAGGCCATGTGGCTGCGAGAAGGGGTCATTGACGGCAAACATTGATGCAACGTGACCATCGGTTTGCTATGACCTTACTTGATAGCATCAATAGTCCAATGACTGCGCTTCACTAGTAACACATGCTGCTTGCTACGGGGAAAAAGCGGAAAATCTCAGACATTGATGGAAATTGGATGTGCCAATCGTTCATTCGCGTTTGTCTATTTGTTTGCTCTTCGTCCCTTCCGTCCATCATCTTCGTGTCGCAAAAACAACGCCGCCCAATTCATTGCAATGTGCACTGCATCGGCGCTCTATGGAAGTCTAGAAGGTGTCGCATAGTTTGAACATCGCTACACCTATGTGCCAATTCCAAGCAGTGACCCTTTTCATTTCATTCATTGATTAAACCCATCAAGGTCACTTAACAATCATGATCTCGTGCGAGGCTTCTCAATTATGTGCAATCCAACCAACCTCTAACCTCGGTTAAGATAATATTGCTATAATAACAGCAATGAAATTTGTGGTATAAATCATATCAGAAAGCGAATTGAAACCTTTTTGGACCGACCCATTAACTTTTTTTAGTCCTTGCTTGAAATGAGCATCCAATTTCCCGATCTTCAAGTGCGTCGTCGATGCATGATAAATCTTTGCAACATTGTAATAAAATCCTATTTTCGTGCTCTCGATTTTACCTTTAGAATTTCCAAAATGGAATAGAATGTAACATTCAAATATTGTGAACAAGTCATATGGAACAGTACAGAATGCCTTTTGCCATTCATTGATAAATAAACTCACGAGCAGTGCCATTCTTAAAAGGAAGTCTTCAAATCCTCCACTTCAATTAAGTGCTATCTTATTATAAACTAGTCCTTTCCAATCGATTGAAATTACACTGACGAACATGGCCTTATTTCTACTTGCTCTCGTTCTGACTGTACCAATAATGGCCAGAAAGATACCATGACGAAATGGGTAGCAGAATACGGACTGTAGATCTGATGTCGTTAGAAGACGTTCCAGTCACATGTTAGAATGCTGCGAGGCTACGGACTGTGTCTTCTAAACAGACTTCGGCACAAGAAAGAGGCTGGCAACAAAGAAATAGACTACAATTAGAGGGGTGACAATGCTTTGAAAAAGCTCCCATGTTTCCATGCCAAGTTACCTGAATCTCCTACACTTTTCTCGAAAAGGGTTTTAGGACAACACGCTCTATCGGGTTTTGACAATATGGAAAAGATGGTCAATTGAGTAAAAAATTGAAAAACGATTTTCCGAAACGAGCATGGTAATGTAATTCCCATCCTTTCGATCGATCCGCTCACTAACCGTTCAGAGCTATTCAAAGGAGAGCAAACAAAGCATCATTGCAACTGGTTGTTGCTCATAGGGCACTGCTGTTCAACTCCCCTTCAAGGCGGCAAATATGCCACCAGTCAGTTGCCTATTTTGCTGGTTGATAAACAAGAATGGGTAATTATGACAGAATCAGAAGTGAATCAGAGACATTAAATGCGAGTAGAAGCGCTGAGGAAAGGACAGGAGCGTCACACCTTCTCAAGTAAAATATAACATTATTTTGAAGCCTCTCATAGTTTGGCCAAAAACTACATATAGACCGTCATACATTGACAGATGGAAGCAGATTGATTGAGGCATTAGCATCGTAAAGAAATGCCTCGACCAAAGAAAAGCAGTTACCCTTCGACGAAGCCATCCTATTCATACGTTGCCTTATGCACGATGGCCATTGAAAGCTCTCCAAGTAAGAGAATGACATTGCAAGAAATATACAAGTTTGTTTCTGAACGGTTCGCGTATTACAACGGCGGAAACGAAAGGTGGAAGAACTCGCTGAGACATAACTTGTCTTTCAATGACTGCTTCGTCAAACTTGAAATGGAATCAACAGTACCGAGAGGCAAAGGAAGGAAAGGAAGTTACTGGACATTGCATCCGAACTGTAGAGAAATGTTCTGTAATGGAAGTGCTTTGCGAAGGAAAAGACGGTTCAGGGAGACAGACATACCAACGAGAGAGGCGGAGAGCAAAAGTGCTCAAGAAGAAGAGAGCTTCGAGCTAGCAGAAGGAATTGGCCCAAAAACCGAGCAACATTTTTCAGACGGTGATTATGACAACAGCGAGCAGAGGATGAATCCAGATTTATTATACGACTGGCCCTGCGTGGAACAGAGCTACTATGGTCGGTCTGCTTTGCCAGCGCCAAGCGAGATGGCAAATTCATCTTCAAACGCAGCTAAGAAAAAACCAAAGAACTCATCCAGAGAGTCGGCGCTGAGAAAAAGAAAACCAAAGCCATCTATATTTACCATTGAAAGCATTTTGAACTCAAGGAGAAATGGAGAGGAAGGCAATCAAGACATGGACGAAATAAGAGCCAACCAGATATCGAAACAATCTCTCTTTAATTTGAAACTGCCTGCGGCGAACGAGCGATACTCCAGAAGTAAGTGCACGTCAGAGGAAAGTACTCATACAAGTTACAGATACCAATTCAACGAGATGACGCTAAATGCACATTCATGCCAGTGCTTCTATTGTCAACAAGGGAATTTGACATGCCGTTGCGAGCAATGTGCAAAGAACACTTACTACTGATGATCAACTCTTGACAAAGGCAACTGTTATTACAACATGATTCAAATGATAATATTTCACTCTCAAAAATCTTCTCGATTCAATTTAATGTGTGCACTTTGTGCATATGCCCTTGCATTGTGTTTTCATGTCGATATTTCCACCGACCTGCTTGCTTTCAAACTGCTTAAATGCCATTTGGTCTCATCGCTTAAATGCCATTTGGTCTCATCGCTTAAATGCCATTTGGTCTCATCGCTTAAATGCCATTTGGTCTCATCGCTTAAATCCAGCAGTTTACTTCTTGTAATGGTATATTGGCTTTTCCGTGTCACATTAAATGTGATCAAAAAACAACACAGTCTGCTTTGCTTTTAAAAACTTTCCATTTTATTTGCTTCAATCGTTCTCCTTCTTTTTCATTTACAATTATCTTATGTTCCATTATTGGACTGATGAAAAGTGAAGAAATGGTTCAAATGATCTTCCCGTTCTTTTCGTGCGCCATTGATCAAGGGCTTTTCCATCCACTCTGTCAAAATTCACCGTGCAGGGTCGAGAGGCTAACTGGGCCGTTAGCTATCTGGGCTGTTAGCTATCTGGGCCGTTAGTTAACAGGGCTATTGGCCACTCATCAAATACATGCATGACAATCTGTTCTTCACGGAAGTACTGGTAGCTCGTCGCTTGTAACAATCCATCTATGTGCATAGTGGGATCACTCGTGCCCTGTCAAGTGCGGAGGAGATTAAGCGAGCTCTGAGCCATTCTGATTAACTTGAAGTCATCGGGAAAAGAACTTCTAGTCTAGTGGCTCAAATTTTATCTTCAACATAGCCATGTGTTTTTTTCCTTCCATGCACCAATAAGCTCAAGCCGCTGATGGTTGAATTTTAGTGTCTGGTTTTTGTTTATACATAGCTTGAAAAGTTTGATGTAATTTGAATCCAATGACGAAGAAGGTTCGGAGTGAGTTAATTCATAGACGAATTGCTTTTATGCCTTCTACCTAGCATCCGAAATTAGATTTTTGACACTGAGAACCAGTGCTTTTATCGATCCATGTCCTTGTCCTTCCTCTTAATTCCTATGATTAATGAACCCCACGGTAGATTTTTGACGCTGACAAGATATGCCTATTGACCAGTGTCGTAGTCCTTCCTCTAGAATGTATCCGCACCTTATGAGTAGTACGCCTGGTATTGCAGAAAGCAAGCAACTTTCCTCACTCTAAGTAAAAGTTAGGCCTGAAGTGATACTCAAACCGATGGGTATGGGATTTTTGAGGAATAACCTCACCACATAGCTACCTCTCCATCTTAGCTGCTTAGCAGGCACAAAAATGACGCCGATAATCTTCTGAGCAATGTATCAAGTGTCCTGGTTTGATTCCTGACTTGCTAATAAAGTATAATCATCAGATGGAATAGAAACAACCAAGGATCATCTAGACTCAGGGATCAAAATAAGTGACTCATTATGGGCAGGGGATGCTGAAGGAGGAAAATTCCCACCGATCATGAGGATCTTTCCCTAAATATATTTGTCTACTGTAACTATGAATTTGATATCTGGAAAAAGTCCTCATTCTTAATTTTTATTAGAAACATTGTATCCACCCCAGACTGTGGACTTAAATAAGGCTCCACTTTGGGATATCTCAAATACTTTTCTAAAATATTACATTCATAGCTTAGAGCTTAAAAATATAAATATCAGTGTGGATTGTTGGATTTTCCTGCTGCAATTCAATTTTCCAACTTATGGGGGTACCATGCCCCCTTTTATTAAAGTACATATTATTCCTGTTCCTCTGAGGCGTGTCAGGACCACCAGAAGCTCAACTCATTCACACCCTTTCCAAGTTTCACTGCCTAATCCACGAACTCTATCTCACAAATCATCATTCATCCCAAGAACATGCAACTTATGGAACGTCTTGCCTTCTTCTTGCTTTCCTGAGTCCTACAACTTGCCATCTTTCAAATCTAATGTAAATAAACTTGATCTTATCTCTCTATCCTCTTAGCTGCTCGCTTTCTTCTTTCTTCCTTTGTTGGGGCTTTGTATAGGTCACCATGGCCTTTCCTCAACATAACCCACTAAAAAAGAAAAAAAAAACATGTCTAGAAGGGGTGATAGAAGTAAATAAATATAATTTTGTTCCAAAATGGAAATAATGTACCAAGTAGACACATAAAAGAATTGATAATGTCAATTGTGGATTGATTTTCTAGTGACAGTAAATTGCCTTTTCAATGCAGCCAAAGCTTAGTGATCATGACAATAAAAATTCTTCACATATTACGTAAGGTTTACCTTGAGGGGGCTGCTTGAAATTGAGCCAACCATACTTGATGGTGATAAGGTTTACTTCAACGGAACAAAAACTAAATGTTTCTTAACAACATAGGATATGTTTACGAAACGTAATTTGTTATGTCAAGGGTACAATAAAGATGGGATACAACCATCAAGAATTCCTAAGTCCGTTCCTTTCCTCGTGTTTGTAGGAAGATCATAAAAAATTATGGCTCCTTGAAGTACGTAGACTTCTCACTGCTTCCAGCTTCATCTTAGGAATATCTATTTTTGTTTGCTTGTATTTTGCATTTGCATTAAGTCTTATTCTCTTGAACTAATTTTTAACCTCACTAAACATATATTCACTATGGAGACACTCACACACAAAGGTATATTAGACCTTTTCATGGTTTCAGTTTGGGGCTTTAATCAGTTTGTACCGCCATCATCAATTATCAATGGGACTCAATAAGGAGCTAGAAATGCTAGCCTTTGAAGGACTGATTCATCAGAAACTCATTGATCTCCAAGAGATTGCAGAATATCCCCTTCTTGCTCCTTGTTCTAAGTTAAGAATTCAAGAATCAGCTTTCTGCAAATGCAGCCATCAGAAATGAACCATGCCTTAGGGATACGATGAAAGGAGAAGTTATCCCATCTACACCTGTTCCACTGTAACCGTTATAACATTTTTGTAACCATAAATAATTGGATTGAAATCAAAGTTACAAAAATTAACATCAATCAATTAATCTTGAATGAGATTAACTTTAGTCGATCAAATACATTTTAATTGAAGACAAAAACAGTTCAGATTACTTGGATCAATGGAAGTGAAACAGTTTATATTTTGTCCCTTGAGGGCCACCCATCAAGATGGTCTTTGGGAAAGAATTTTTTTAGTGAGTTATGTTGAGGAAAGGCCAAGGTGGCCTATACAATGCCCCAACAAAGGAAGAAATAAGCAAATGAAAGGCTAAGAGGAGAGAGAGATCAGATCAAGTTTATTGATCTTAGATTTGAAAGATGGCAAGTTGTAGGACTCAGAAAAGCAAGAAGAAGGCAAGACGTTCCATAAATTTAATGTTCTCAAAAAAGGTATAAGAAACAAGTTATCTTACTTAGGTGTGAATTTCAAAAGAGAAATACAGTGGCTTTGTAAATGCTGCTACTATGAGCAAAAAATGGTGGCAGTTTTTCCGAAGAGAAATCAGGCTACTTAATCAGAATGATTGGTTTGTAAGAGGATGCCACAGCTCAAAATTAGAAAATGAGGTCTCTTCAGCTGATCAAATTGAAGATTTCACTCTCACCTTTGTTGCTCAGACATTTTTCGTTACAGCATTTTCTTTTGTACCCGGCATCTTTACTTATTGTTGTTGATCCACATGTGGAACAAAACTTATACCGTTTGTTCCAATCCAACATTGAGCGACTTTGTGCGACAAAGGCTGCATCAGTATTTCCCAGTTTCAGAATATCCGTCCTCGATCGTAAAACTTTAGCCTTGCTGAAAAAATCAGACTCTAGGAGATGATTTTCACGACAAGATCCATCCAATGCGAAATAATGCACTTCTGCTTCACTAGTAGGTTTCGATCCCAAGAAAATAAGATTTCCTTCCTCTAGAAGTGCCTCCACAGTTAATCTTTCTCCTCCTAAATTACTATTTTCGTCATTTTCGTGAAGAATTGGCAATAGGTTGGAACGTTTTGCACGCACGAGCTCGTATGCAGAATCAGAATTTGCAAATACGATCTCATTTGCAACAGGGTTCATCCCCATGAATAAAATAAATCTAGTGTTATCATGAGTCAGAAGTTGTCTGATGTAATTTTCATCTGATCTTCTCTCCGCATGACGATCCAAATCATTTCCAGCAAAAAAATTCACATCCGCCATTTTGAAAGCAAGTTGGAAAATTGAATTGCATTGTTGGCATATTCATTTTTGGCTTTCGGCTTCACAGAAGCAAGTGTCACAATGACGATGATAGATAATGGATATGACGGCAAAATGGATACGTGTGGAAGCCTTTTCTTGTCAATGCCACAGGCACTGTTTTTAATAAGTGCCATATCTTAAGCAAAATTATTTACGTTGTTAACAGTAAGAGAAATTGCATACGAGGATGGGTACTCATTGATTATCTAATTTCTAAACATTGAAGTGCCAAGCAAATATTTAGAACAATTTATCCTGATCTCCGTAGTAAACAAGTTGTTTAAGAATTGTTCTTTCAAGTGATGCTTGCACTAAACTAGGCATAGACATTGATTTTTGAAAGTCAGTTAGGATTTCGTTGGACCATGCCAAGGAGTACTTTGGCAGAGAAGCGCCATTCTTAGCCACGGCATTGTGAGATAGGATGGTTAGTCCCTCTCACTGCCACAATTCAGAAGAGTCAGGTCAGGTCATTTCAGGTCAGGTGAGGTCACACCCATAACCGCAACCGGCCGTTAGGGTAGTGGACGACCCATCTCTACCGCCTCCTGTCCTAGGCAAGTCTGCTGCACTCTACCACGGACTTCTCAGTCCAGTGTCGAATGTCCGTTATGCTCTAGTCAAACGATCCAACATTTGACCCAACATTCCCTGAACATCTTTCTTCGGTAAAATGTTGGACTGTTTGACAAACATGTTCAATCCCCCAACATGAGGCTCAGCGATGCTTTGGATGGAAACGAAAACTTAATGAAAACTACTGAACATCTTAGGTAGAAACTACATGCCTTTCATGTCCAACTGCCATTGTGTACTTCAAGCAACCTTGACTTTGAATTGAGAAAAATCTCGCTTGATAGCAGTGTTGATAATGTCAGCAATTCTCGGAATAGCACAGGGCTTCAAGTGAATCGGGCAAGCAGAGATGAAAGAGAGGATAAAGCAATAAAATGACTGATGTTTTCGACTAGTCTGATGCTGAATTCTCGTAAAAATGGTACAAACTTAATCTGTACAAAGCTATACAACACTTTACAATAAGAAAGAAGACTATCTGCGAATGCCCATTGAACAAGAAATAAAAATTCACCATTACAAAAGAATAAAAAATTGATTGAAAAATACGAATCTGGACAAACATGAAAATATTGTCAATAAAAAAGGGTTTTTGGCTTTTGGATACCTCGTTAACAGATCAAATAAAGATTGCATGAATAAGAATAACATCGAAAAAGACAGAACTCAATTTTGTATAAATCCAATCAATGGAAGTCACTTTTCAATTTAAAGGTACAAATGCACTTGGTACATGAGATGCCACAGAAGTAGAAAGCTTCGCTTTGCTGCTTCAGTCACAGGACCTCACATGGTATTTAAATCTGGCATTAAATATGCCATTTCATACTGCGTTAAATTGGGAATCTTACATGGCATCAAATATGGTATTTTTACATGGCATCAAATGTGGTGTTTTACATGGCATCAAATATTCTATTTCATAAGGTATCTAATATGGCATCCAACATGACATTTTTGTCTGGCATCAAAAATGGTATTCAATATGGAATTTCATTTGGATGAAGGCATCATGGGTGATTTCAAACTTTGTGAACGAGTTACATTTAAAGTTCTGCTTTGAGTTGCTGTGAGGCATCGGATTTCAAACCCAATGAGCATATTAGCCTTACTCCTACATCAAACCCCACTGAATTTAATAAACAGTTCAATTTGAAATTTAAAAAAAATTTGATAGAATGAAATAAATGTACAAAAAATAAAGGCAATGTCAAAGTAAAACTCTACGAAAGTTATGAATCTTTGTAAGCATTTTACCCTGACTTATCTCATGTAAGCTTTTTTCAAAGCCACTAAAACGTGCCAACACCAGAGATTGGACTTCAAGCAAGCCTTTCAAAATTGAAGTGCTCGGCTGCCTTGATATTCTACTTCGGATTGGATGCAAATCACGGCCACCGATTTCCTTCCGATCTTACAGTAAATGAAGAAATTTCTAACAGCCACAATTAAGGGGCAGTGAAACGCTGAGCAGTTTGGTAAAGAAGTATTTCAAGCATTCAACTGACGCCTAGATGTATAAATTAGGACACTGAGAAGCTTTTTGCCTGTCGAGCAGTGTCCAGGTCCTTCCTCTCCATGTGACTACACCTCGTGATTCCTACGCCTAGAATTACAGAAACCTCGCGATTCTCTTCGCTCTAAGTGAAGATTTAGCTGAGGTTCGCCCTTGAAATATGGACCATAGGGTCTGCAGTAAAGCGTAGCCATCGTGTCAACTTAATCTCAGAAACATCGTGTCACGCAGCTAATTGACATTAAGTCTAGTCAGAACGATAATGAAGAGAATAAATTGAAATGAAGTCGGAAAAATGAAAGACAAATGGGATAAGATTATTGCTACCTTAGTATACCCATGGAAGAAAACAAGATAGCTGCTACGGAGGAGTTTACGTGAGTGGAAGTCCACTTTCAAGGCTGTGAGTTTCGAACTAGATTTGTTACCGTAAAAAGAGGGAAATTTTAAAACTGTGACATTAAACTAGCAATGGCTCAACGAGAGACCATTCGGCTAAAAAGCATTATCATATTCAAATGCATCCAATCTCATTAGAAAAGACTGCATGACGTATTTCTTCTCAAACGTAGTGGAAGCCAGAGATTGGACTCCAAGACCTTTTGAGGAAGTGGGCTTTGGAGAGGCAGTCCAGTTGGCTTTCCAACTCATGGGTTAGTAGAAATAATACCAAATGTAGCAGAAAACTGGGGCAAGGCTCTGAGCTTTATCCACGGAAGTGGATTCTAATGAGTCACTTTCCTCATGGATACGTTTTTCTTATGAACAGTGCAGACTTCGAACGAAAAACCCATGCGTTGTATAACCTTACATGTTTAACCCACTACGTCATGGCACAACTCACTCCAATCAACTAATGTAGCTGAAGAGATTTGAGACCAAGATTATCTTACTACGTATGCTAGTGAAGGTAGCATCGAAATGAGGCGATCCTTGGAATGAACCAAAAAGGGCTCGTTCGGTCACTGCCTATCTTTCAGGGGGGTCTGAAGAGGGAAGGACGGTCGGCCACTCGTCATATACATTGTTTCAAGGGAATAACGGGCGTAACCAAATACCGGATATAAAAGTAAATGATATACAAGTACAAAGAAATACCTAAATGGTTCTTCGTAAAGTTGAATTTGCGTTCTAATTCTTTCTGTTTTTATCCATCTTAGTGTGCTAAATACATCGATACACGAAGGTATCATCAAACGGGCGTATTACAACGCGCGAATGCGGATCATTCACTTCTGCTGAACTCAACATACGGTCACTTTGAGCATTCACCGGGGGTCTTCTTATGGCGATTCAAACCAGCAGCATGCGTAAATGTCTTACCGCAATTCTGGCATTCGAACAGCTTTTCACCCCCGTGTACTCTCATGTGGTTGCTCAAATTCACAGATGATGTGAATTGCTTTGAGCAAACTCCACATTTGTATGGTTTTTCCGGGTTTTCAGATGCCAGATCTGATGCCTGGTGAGCTGTTCTTTCGAAATTGTACTGTCTTTGGCCTTCAGGTGCACACGAATGAGCCTGGAACTTCAGTTTATCTGTAAATACTTTCGCACAGTTTGAGCATTTCCACGCCTCCCACGAGGGTTGCTGCGGTTTCTCCTCGTGGCATTCGCGGGACATGGCTGCTTGCTGAGCCATACTGGATTTCACTGCGACATTTTGACTGTTGGTAGCAACTGGGCGGCCTGACTGCGTCACAATGGTCCCTTGCATATACGCTGAAGACGCATGCGGTACTGTCATCGTAAGTGGAATCTGCGCCTGGTATCGCGCATCATGCGGATGCGGCAAACGATTTTCAACGTACGTTGATGCAACAGCACCTGGAGTTAATCGCGCGTCATAAATATGAAGACCGGGCGCTTGACTAAGTAATGGCGGATGAACGGGTGGTTGGCCTGGTTTTGATGAGGTTGGTTGTCCTTGACTGTGTATTGATGGCGGTTGCGGCGAGACTTGCGCTAGCCCCCTGTACTGATCAGCGTATTGCTTGGAGGGGGGGCCTGCAGATGGCTGTCGGATTACCATGGCATTAGCGCTACTTTTTGATGGATCCACTTCAGCGAGTTTACTGGCAACTTCCACTGGCGCTTGAATACCTAAATTTCAATTTTGAAATTAGATAAACTTCCATCATATTCCTTTTTAGTAAAATAAATAAACCGTTCTCTCTTCAAAACCAAAAACAATTTTCCACCTCACTCTTGCGGCCTATTCTTCATGAAAAAACACATTGAACGATATTTTGAGTCCATCTGTCGGACGAGACCTAGGCTGACCTTTCATTGTCACCTGAACATGACATTGTCAAATATCAATGTGAGGAATCCGTGGTGTAAAACTGGACACGAACACAGAGGGGAGCGGGGGTCGCCTCAAAGAATGGAGGTCTATGCACCACCCTCGCTTGTATATAAATACAAGTGGGCCGCCACTGACTCCCTTCATTCCACCTATACAACCCCAACATCAGAGCACTAATAAATAGCTCCACAGAATTATGAATGATAAAAATATGGTTCATCATGTTCAACTCACTTTCTACAGAGCAGCTTGACATGTCTCGGATTTCCATAGGTAATCCGAAGAATTGGGGATATTTTTCATCATACCAGACCATCAGTTCTGATCCGACTGGGATATCTTTAAATGCACGATAGTAGATGCTTCCATAATACTGAAAAACGTAAAGATTTTGTTCTCCTTTGTGTCTGGCACACTGAATGAATCTCATCCAACTTGAACCGTTTTCATCACTAGCATCCAAGAAGGAACAAAGTCGGCCATTTTCATAAATCTACATTTGAAAGCAAAAAACATTGAAATGGCGACTCCCATTAAAAAAGAATCAACAATGGCTGAAGTAGATTGGGAGAAAATCGGAGATTATTCTTACGCAGGTCAAGATTGAAATTAGAGGCACCCCTGAAAATAGGCCGAATTCTTATCAACTGTAAGATGCCTTTGCAGTGTTCGGTCTGGTGCAAAATGCGGCAAGGGAAGGAACTGGTTACTCGATTTCAAGCTGCAGCTCAGGATGATACTCCTAAGGCAAGGTGCTCTCTGCCACTCGCATCGAGGCTGGAAACTCAACCTTACTTTCAACTCATTCGCATCGAGGCTGGAAACTCAACCTTACTTTCAACTCATTCAGCTTAGCGCACTGATGTTGCAGTGACCAATCAAAATTCATATGAAATGAAAAACAACAACAACTATGCAAAAGCATCAAGCAATTGAATCGATCCAAATGGTGCTTGGATTTACCTCCCACATGAAGTTCTGCTGTTGTGGTCTATTTATGCCTTCTTCCACGGATATCTTATGGCCTTCATAAGGACCAATCCAAGTACCAAGTGGGATGAAATGCCGTGCGAAAACACCAAAACCAGCTAATTGTAAGCTCGATATACACAAACCGACTTCATCAGGAAAAGTCGTTATGGCGTATGATTTTTGGCTCTCGGGTAATGTAATTGATGGACGTACTGCATGCAAAGGACCATGGGAAGGGCAATCACCGAATCTGATCTCTTGGCACATGTCACACCCTTTGATGAAAATGACGTCATAAGAATATTGTAATAAATAATGAAAACTAAGTACAAACAACATGTAAACAATATGGAAGCATTTGAACTGAAACTTGATGATTAAAGTAAAACTTGAGCATTGTTCAATGCTGCAAGGAAGAAGAGGAAAATTATTCGTCAAAAGATTTTCACTTGGGTTGGAATGCTATTGGGAAACAAAATTAAATTTTCAGAGGATGCTTCTGAAACGGGATAATTCAATACGCAAGAGAACTGGTGGCTGGCAAAATTCTAAGAGCATACGCCTAATTTGGGAAGGCCTCGGCTTCGCTTCAGGGCTCGGTGACAGTTCTGTACACATTCTGTCTGTCTGTCTACCTAGCAGCGAATAGGCTCCTGGCGTAAAGGTAGGGGTGAGAAGCACGGAGGATAGGAACTGGACAACCTACCTCATAATGATGTGGCTCAGAAGGATACCTTTCTAACAAGGTGCTCCATGATGCTTGTTCCAAGGATAGGAGTCAATTTTGCATTTTAAATACGCAAGAAATTATCACATGCATCAGTGTGGTCATAAACAAAAAAAATATTTAACTGACTCAACTCACATTTGGCCGGCTTAGACTTATCTTCGGGAGTGTTGCTAGAATTCTTACTTTCGATGTGAACAACCTTGAAAAATAATTAAATTCAAAATCAATCTAGATTTAACTTTGGCCGAAAGATGCCGACATAAAACCTAACTACAGTGGTTAAAGCACAAGCTCAATACGGGGACGGTGCGGGTTTGAGGCGCCCTCGTGAACATCTCCCCCCATCCCCTCGCTGACCACCCAGCAACATATTGGTATGAGGCGTAATACAAGATGTAAAGGCGAGGAAAGGAATTGCCTCCCCCCCCCCCCCCGCCCTACCTTGCAATGCCGTGGCTCACGATGATGCCCCTTCACAACAAGGTTCTCGCCGACCTTCTGTTGTGTTCCTGTGTGCGACTCAACTTTGCTTCACTCTTGGTATCAAGCGGAGCTTCCAAATCGTTCCGATATTGCGAATCTAACTGTTCCGTTCGAAGGTGGGGTGGATCTCTTCCCAACACCACCTAGACGACAATGGATTACCTGTATATCTTGCTTTCCATAGAGACATCGATCCAACTCTCTCGATGTAAACTGATGACGAGGCACGCTGTAAGGCTGATAACGAGGCGTAACCGGCCCTTGTCGTGCAACTGCATTTTTCCTGTAAATATCTCGTTGCTCTGCAAGAGGCCATGTCGCAGTCTGAAAAGCAGAAAAATCCAAAAAATCTACCTCATTTACTTTAAATACCTCCAAGGAAACATAGCGATGACGCCATTTAACATTAAAAAGCGCTTAGCGTGTGTCGTTCACGACAAGGTTCCTGGCTCCTGCAAAACCAGCTAGGGATGGCAAATCAATGATTTGTAGGCTGCAGTTATCTAATTGCTTACAGTGTTAGACGGGCAGATTATAGGACTGTTGCTCTTCGAAATATGAATATATTTAGCGAGCCTGTTGAGCAAAAATGAAGGCCAGTACACTGCAGAGTTAAGTCCAGCCAGTGCCCAAGCATCATGCATCGGCAACCCTCCACAAACAAGCACAGTTTAAAATACAGTTGAAAGCAAATCCAAACTTTCTAAACCTATAATCTATGGACTCACTAGTGCTAAAACTGCTCCACGCAGCTTATGCACCTGCGGACGAATGCAAGGTGTAAATTTTGTTGACATTCTTATTAAATGCTTTCTCCCTAGCATCGGAATGTAGATTGTGGAATCGATGTTTAATACTCTGACATGTAAGGCAAAAAGTCTTGCAAAATTCTAAATAGTATTTTTTGATTTTCACATTATTGTAAGCCATGATTGTTCGGCTGAACATTAAGACTCTTTGGATATTCCATGACCGGCAAAAATCATAAAGAGCACAAAAATTTATCCTTTTCCAGACTTCTTTGTGATCAGCATTATCCATCATAATTATGAAGAAAGCAGACAAGCTCTGATAAACCACCAACAGAAATAAATGGTGTACAAGCGGGCTGGATTAAGAAAATGCCAAGAGCCTCATTCGATACACGTTGATTGAAGGCATTCAAGTCTAACAGAAAAACATGATTTTCTTTAAATCATAAAGATACTGTTTGATTACATGTAGAATAAAAACCCGCAAATTCCAGTCGTGGGCGATATAGATGACCAGAAAGAAAATTTACTCAATAGTAAAAACAATATAATTACATAGTAACTATGGGTGCATTTGGAAAACATTACGGAAAATGTCCCATCTACTTATAGAGAAAAATCACTCGTTTTGGCTTTTCAATAAATTTCTCTGAAATCAAGTTATCAAGGTGTTTTCTACCAAAACTCTTTCAAAACATCTCCATTTTCCATACGTGTTCGTGTGTTTTTTGCATCAATATGCCAGAAGCTGCGTTGTTGCGCAAGTAAGACTTTACAATTTGGAACACGAAAATGATCGCTCAAACGAAACACTTGAAAGAGTGATAACACTATTAATCTCAAAGAACTTTACTACTTGAGAGGACCTTTCGCGCGAGTGAAACTTTGCCCAACTCTGTCCTAAAAACTGACATCAATTTTCAAGCTTAGATGCTAAAACGTTCCTCCTCCAAGGTGAAAAGGTTCGATTGGACTTGACACAACTAAACATTCACAGTTCATATCTGAAAATCTTCTTCCGGTGCTGGGTTCGGATCAACGCTCGTTCCCAACATCTTGGGATACCCTTTCTAATCACCCAGCAGTACATGAGAACTCCGTGTGAAGATGAGAGGAAAGTGTGGCAAGGAAGTCAAGGAAAGTAACTGGCAGGCGAAACTGCTTCAAAATGCTGTTGCTCTCTAACAGGGTCCTACCTGACGCTTCCATCCAACATGGGACTATATTCTGCTTTCCTTGCTCTGCAAAACTGTTACCATGGATCTGACATACTTCACTATGCAGAATGGAGCTGCTCAAAGCGTTTCAAATCTGCAATCACTCCTTGCCCAGGGAAGGCGAGTTGCAAGCACTCTTTGAGAATTCCATTTTCAGACAACTTCTGCTCCAGGACATCCAGCTTCGCCTCTGGCTGAACTTTTCCCTACATTTTAACTCATTAACTTACTTTCTAACCATCCTTTTGCAAAGCATGACTTATTCAACCTGACCCAAACCTTTTTATGAACATATTTTATCCCTGCCTACAGCCCCCTAAATTTAATCTTTTATCAAAATATTGGACTTGCTCACCCTTAAGAATTCTTTAAACTTTTTTGTAATTACAAGTGTACAAATTTCATGTTTACTCTGCAATCTAATGGGAATTCTTATGCACTAATTATTATTGTTAACATTGTCTATGACTTAACCAAATGTCTTCCCTCAAAACCAATTTCTGTGAAAACCAATTAGCAAAGCCATGAGCTTAACTCTCATTGACGTCATAGTCAATAAGGAGAATTGAAAACATAAGCGAACTTGGAAATCAAACAAAGATTGGCTTAAAAGAGACGCATTTCAACAGGAATACATCTCTTTCAAAAGACTTTCAAAAGAAACAGGTGAAAACTCGGCAGAACTTGCACACCCCGAGAAAGGTGTTGGGGTGATGGAGTAGAAAGGACAGGCAATATGATGACATTAAATGCCAAAGTAAAAGTTAGTCAACTGCCATGCTCTAGCGAACGTTTGGGAACACCGTGTTAGAGAGGTACTATCCTGAGCAATGGCATTGTAAGGTACGGTGACCAGTGCCTTTCCGCCACATTTTGCCCCAGCCTTGCGCCATCTAGGTACTCATTTTCTGCTTGATGGATGAAAGAGGAGGGCAACTGCAAACTTAAACGGGTATGCCTTGACCCGGGAACCATCGACACAGTAGAAAATGCTCCAACTCTATAAATTCCAGCCAATAGTAGAGTCTACAATGCTTTTGACAGATGAGGATGATGATGATGATGATAATGATGATGATGCTGATAAGGATAATCATAGCAATGATGATGATGATCATGATAATGACAGCAATGATTATCATAATTATAGTAATGATGATGATGATGATGATGATGATGATAATGACAGCAATGATTATCATAATTATAGTAATGATGATGACAGCAATGATTATCATAATTATAGTAATGATGATGATGATGATGATGATGATGATGATGATGATGATGATGATGATGATGATGATGATGATGATGATGATGATGATGATGATGATGATGATGATAATGATGATGATGATGATGGTGATGATGACTATGATGATGATTATGATGATGATGATGATGATAAGGATAATTATAGTAATGATGATGATGATGATGATGATGATGATGATTGTGATGATGATAGCAATGCTGATGATAATTATAGTTATTATGATTATAATTAAAGTAATTATGACTATGATTATAGTAATGATGTTAATGAGTATGAAGATGCTGATGATTATTATTATTATCATTATATCTCAATTGCTAGATATTGTGTTGTGGCAGATGTCATTGCCGTCGATTCTTCTGTTAGGCGAGTCGTAGCAAAGGACCATAGGCTAACAGAATGCCAATGCATCTACATTTCTAGCACTTTCCGCAATATTCTTGCAGCTCCCAATAAGCCAGTCTTTTACATCACTCCACTGTTGTATGCTATCCCTAATTTTTCGATCCACCTTTCAAATTCTTTCGTGACACTTCCTCCAATAGTTACTATCACTACCCGCACAACTTCCACATGCTTAAATTTCCACAATCTACAAAAATCTCTTTTCAATTCCATGAACATCTCTACCTTTTCTGTTTCCTGCTCTCTTACTCTTACGTCAACTGGTACAGCAATATCAATTGCTATTATTCCCTCATTATAATCATTATTATTGTTCAATTGCTATCATTATCATCATGATGAAGATGGTGATGGTGATGGTGATCGTGGAAGGAAATTTGAAGAGAAAATAGCAAAATCGAATGCTATAACAGCACGCAGTTTTGAATTTTGGTGCACGTGTCTTTATTGTTCCGGACACTTCGAATTGTAATGGAGTTGGGTTCATCATAATCTCCTAATAACTCCACGTGAATGTGATTCAACAAAAAAGGAAACGAAATATGATATGAAAACTGAAAGGATAATGATCAAACGTGGAAACAAGATACCTTGGAACATGATATTTGCATAAAAAGTGGACGAAGGAAACTTAATGCCAAAAAGTAATACAATATCACAAAGGAAAATTACACAAAATTATGAAAAGAAATGGCGAAGAAACTCAGACCCTCACGTAAACCTTGATTCAGCGGGAAATTTGAGATACTGTCAGGCTATCGGATATCGGTGTTCAATTTCATAATTATTCATAGTCACAAGTATCTCTCGAGTCGCCGATGCGAGCAAATTATTCATCAAACTGCCAACAGAAACCAGAGGACAGATCCTTCGTTGACTTCTTATTGGAAAATATTGAAAGCCATCTAATTAAAATATGCAAAGGGACAACTTTGCACGAAGTCGCCTTGGTCTACTCCACGCAATCTTTCCTTTCTTATAAGCTATAACTGATTTTATCCTTCATATTGTAATCTACTTGATCCGAGTTGAAAAGGAACAACTCTTTTGATTAAACGACTCGCTGTAACCTTACATGCATAGGTATATGTGTGGCTATCTATGTACGTCCATGTATGTATGACTATGTATGTAAAACTATCTAAGTCCATGTATGTAAGACTGTGTATGTATGACTATGTATGGCCATGTATGTATGACTATGTATGTATGGGCCATGCATGTATGACTATGTATGTATTTAAGTAAGGATAGGTATGTACGGCCATGTATGTACGGCTATGTATGTATGGATATGTATGCATGGCTTTGTATGGCCATGTATGGATGACTATGTATGTATTTATGTAAGGCTATGTATGCATGACCTTACATATGTATTATGTATGCATGGCTATGTATGGTTTTGTGTGTATTCCATTTATCAATTTCACTTGCAGAAACAAATACAATTTGCTTTAACAAAAACTACTGTCCAATCAGAAAATTTTCCTTAACTTATTAGGTGATATTTTGGCGCTGAAACTCGCAAATTGAATTTAGCGGTCCCTGCGTATTGTGGAACGTGGCCCACCTTGAGAGGAAAGTTGACGGTTACCTAAGGAAGATTTTTGGTCACCAAGAAACGTTGTTAGGAACGCGTTATGCTCCATGGACAGTACTGGCATTCAAAAGAAAGGACATTTAACTGAATAGCATGCCATCAAACGAAGGCGACTAAATCAGATCAAAAGACCCTTTCTCTATCCGTTGACTCTGTTTACATTTTTATCTCGGTTGTTGGCTACCCCCGTGGCGAAAGAAGAAACAGATAAGAAAAACTGCCAAAGTTGAGGACAAAGAGATTTCGGATCGAATTCATCTTGAGTGGGATAGGTCGAAGCGTAATCTCCATTGTTCATTGTTATGGCAGAATCGAGCCTGAAGGTTGGGCGTCTTATATTACAAAGGAGTAGCCATTCAAATATCACATACAATTATTGGTATGTAGAAGTGCACGGGCGTAATTAGGCCTTCATATCTTGAAGCGGAAAAGTGCCACTTGCCAATCCCCCAATCGAATATGCAACCCAAGCTTCGTTTATGCGTCATAGCGATCGTCCGTTCAGCGGCCCAAACAAGAGGATTTCGTTCACCGAAAGTCTCAGTTCTTTCCAACAGATATAAATGGAAGTAAACCGTTACGTCTCGAGAAAAAGACTGAGTGGGGGTACTGCTCATATTTATAGGGAGACTTCGAGAAAAGTTGATTATCGTTTGGGGAAAAAAAGCCAATCGGGTTGATCTAACAAGAAATTTGAACGTGCAGCAAAGTTCGTTTGCTTTGAGGGAGAGATGTTTCTGCTATACATTTTGCTTCCCGCAAACGTAAAATTCGTACATTTCTAGAGAGAGTAAAAGCACTCATCTTTGTATACATCAGGATCATTCAACGTAATCCCCCAATGCTGGTGCAGTTCATTTGACGCTGTCATGTTGCATCAATATCAGTGGAATAATTCGACCTCGGATGTTGAAACAATTAAAACTTCCATTACCGTACAAACAACAGTAAACAGTTAACAGGAGATCTCCGTCAATCTTTCGGTGTTCAAGTTTCAAATCGATGAATGTGTTTTGAGAAATGCACCAAGAATCCAGATTATCTTGAAATCAAATTTTTATCATAATTAGTCCCGAAATCATATCATATTTGTTGCAAATGTTCCGCTTTCTTGGAATTGTTTTGTTTCTTGAATTTTGCGAGGGAAGAGGTTTGCAACTTGAGAATTACCTTGGGAATTTGCCCTACCATGAAATCAGCAGGGCATTTTCACTGCATGGAGAGATTGCAAAAACAACCAAAAAATGTAATACGGCCAAAACGCTTGCAAAAGCACGCGAAAAACTAATAAAGCCAAATTGTTTCTTTCAGTGAGTTATGTTGAGGAAAGGCTATGGTTGCCTATACACAGCCCCAACAGAGTAAGAAGAATAAAGCGAAAAGCTAAGGGGAGAGAGGGATCAGATCAAGTTTATTGATCTTAGATTTGAAAGATGGCAATTTGTAGGATTCGGGAAAGCAAGAAGGTAAGACATTCAATAAACTGCATGTTCTAGGGATGAATGATGATTTGTGGGATAAAGTTTGTGGAGTAGGCAGTGAAACTTGGAAAGGGTGTAAATGAAGTGAAGTGAAGCGCAGTGGTTTCTGGTGTAAAAACTATTGGGGGATTCTCGAATGGAAGGCTAAAGAGCTTTCTCTGTCGTTCCACTGTGAAAGGTGCCATGGAAATCACAGATGGGAAATGTAGAGACGCCAATGGCATGCAGATGTATTATAGGGACGCAAATGTAGAAGCAATAGACGGGGGATAAGTGTCTGACTTGCCTATTCCCTGCCAAAACTTGAAACAAGCTTCTTTTACGACAAGAAATGCCTCTCTTGAAATTTAAAGAGGCTATGAATTAAAGAAATTGTGCAAAAAATTAATGGGCCACTCAGTTACTACGCAACTGATATCTTCAGTGCATCTAGGATTGTATGCCCCCATTTTGTGCCTGGACATGATGTAAGAGACATCGTCATTGGGTTCGAATGACCCGGCCGGAAGTGTACCAACCTGAGTTCGGTCTCATTTTGCGGTAATACCTCTAGTTGTGCTGTAGGGGTATTGTTGCATTGTTTAGTAGGCGTACCAATGGTCACATGACTGGTACTGCCTCACGCAGAGTAATGCAACGTCGGGAGTTGTCAAAATTGGGATTTTGCGAAATAGACATAAATTGGGATTTTGCGAAATAGACATAAATTGGGATTTTGCGAAATAGACATAAATTGGGATTTTGCGAAATAGACATAAATTGGGATTTTGCGAAATAGACATAAATTGGGATTTTGCGAAATAGACATAAATTGGGATTTTGCGAAATAGACATAAATTGACGTTGATCGTTTTGACGGTTGGAAATTAATTGCCGAACTGGTTAACTTTGGAAAGCAGTTAAGTTGTCCCCACACTTACTAGGCGCTTAATGCAGTGCGTGGAGTTTGTTGCCCGCATTTCATGCTGTGCCACGTGTGACGTAATGGATTTGCAGTCAAATCTAGCTAATGGAAGGTGAAAATACAGCACGTGAATTTCCTTGAATTTTTTAAACACTAAATCCATGGGATAGATTATGTTTTAAATCCTATATTGTCCCATGTTTAAAGCAGTTGCTTTAAACAAGAACCTTGTATAAATAGTATTTTTTGTTAATTAAGTTGTATGGTGGTGCATCAAATTCAATCGCATTCAGTCAGTTTTAAGTTCATTTCAGTTCAGTTTTTAATTTTGAAATTCCACAACATGCAAATAATTTAAGATGCATACAATAAAGCAAAATGGCAAACTAAAACGGAGGAATTTAACAGTTTAAAACGGAGGAATTTATCACACTTCTAATCTTCCCTATAATTATCATTCCTAGTTTTTGTTTATTCACATTAATATAACTTCATAATTCCAGAATTAATAGGGATGATAAAAAAATGCCTCTACGTCTGCAGATGAAAAATTTGATCCGTTCGCTCTACATGGTGCTTCCTTTGTTTAAATAAGGTATAAATCGCCGTAAGCCAGATCTTTCTGTCTTAGAAAAACTTAGGTCCGTTTTTTGTTCAAAAGCTTCACCTTAAAACACACAAATTTCAAAGTTTTCAAAACATCCTAACAGTATCGGTTGGAAATGATAAAGATCGACTTAATGCAGAGATAATTTGACCCGATCCCAAAACAAATTATTCTTCGGACAGTTATTTGTATTATAGTGATTACATATCTCTGACATGTGACATACGATTGAAATTACCAGGCGATAGAAATTGTGAAAATATAGTGCTACTGAGCTAAAATCGAATTGCAAGCATTAGGCGAAGTTTCCCCAGCAATTTGGATCGTCGCTGATAACGAAGGGCAAAACAATACTTGGACATTAAGAAGGAACTTACGATGTCAATTTAACAAACATTCAGCCTCAACTGTTATTGCCGAAACTTTGAGTTGGCTTTGAATAATCAAAACGAAGTTGCCATTTAACAAGGGACGAAGACTTCCAACAGTTCAAAATCGTGTTGAACTGGAGATTTCTATGCAATAGGGAATGCATTTTATACTTATAAATTGCCTTAATTTGCTATTTATAAATAAAAGCAACCAGTTTCCCTGCGTTGTGCATGTAGGCAGTTTCCTTAAGATTTCCTTTGGGTGTTCTATGCGCAAATATCTTCGAATCTCCGGATGAGAAAATAGTCGTTAGAAATCATTTAAAGGAGAGGAGAAGAACGGACGTTTTCCTCGAACGGTGACTTTCCCCTCAAAATTTTGTAAAATTTTGCAAAATAGCCTATTGTGTCGCGAAGGGCTGAGACAAGGTATTCGCGAACAGCGTGGATTTATGTCCCAAAGCGATTTTTATGTATAATATTAACACTTCTCACAGATCGACAAGTTAGGTACAATAACACACAGCTCGAAGTGCAAAAATACAATTTGTGATGCAGTGGCTAATTCAAGCAAAAAACCTAACTGTTTTGCAGTCAAAAAGCAAACAAACATGCAAGTAGAAACCACGTATGAATTGAAATGATAAGGCGACAAATTTGGATGAAGCATGGATTCAACTTACCTCAACGCGAATATCGTAGGGTTTTGCGTCGGCAGATATCGACTGAGTTGCCTGCATCTTCAATCAAGTAATCTAAAGTCTGAGAAAGCGATCATGAGGGCTTCAAATAACAATCTCCATAAGCGATCATCATCATCGCCATGCAATACAGAACACAATACAACAATGGGTTTGTAAGACTTATTTAGTGGAAAATCCGGACCACTGAATCCACATTATGTGTCCAGGGATGAGAAAGTGAAAGTGAGTTTTTTGAATGGATCAGAATTCTAGCAGAAAAATTGCAAATAGAAGAAAGTACCATGCATTTAAAGTGAAGAGGAGGCTGTAGCCTTTTTATCCCTGCAACTGAACTTTGCCCATTTAAGAAGTCATATTTAATAAGGTTTTCATGGTTGTTGGATTCGTTCCTTGGGAGGGGGGGGGGGGGAATGGCAATAAATATAATTCATCATCTGATGTCGCAATGATTTCCCATCGTAGCTCACTCAGTCATTTAAAATTTCTCAACTGAAAGTTAAGCAATTTTCTCAAGCTAACGCCAGGCTTCAATTTCTAAGCTGTATGGAAACATTTCTTGAAAGCTGTATTCTTTTGTCTTCAAGCGTGCAATTTTTCGAAGCAAATTCCAATTTCATTTAGATACGATCGATTCCATCAGATTTTTACCTGGTTTGAATTAAATTAAGTCAAATTTATTTGAATTAAATTTTCACTGTTTTTATCTATTTGAGAGATACAGATATCTAATTCAGCATTTCCTTGCCAAAAAGAGAAATTTTCACATTTTTGAATAATTAACCTTAAAATGTCAAATCTGCCTTTCTTTTTGATCGCTTCTTCTGCACTGAGAGAGGTTATTTCGATAATCAACTGCGCGTCTTGCGGCCTCGCAGGGCCACAAAGTTGTATTTGTGGTTGGGGGGGGGAGAAGGAATAGCATGGTAAAGAGTATCAAATTCGGATTGGATCAAATCATTGCCAATATTCTTTACTATCAATCAGTTTTTAGCTAGAGAGCGACATGGTGACACGAAATATTTGCCTGATGCTCTATCACGATGAAGTAGTGTGGAAGGAGCCACGGGTCAAGACCCTCTTCTCTCTTTTGAGGGGAGAGACAAGTAATTCTTCTCATCAAATCATAATGCTCCATTATTTTTTGGAGGGGAATGCAGTTTTGAGTTCCCTTCTCATATCAAATGTGCATTTTCCGATGTTCTATCAACACTTCAGAGGTAGAAATGAAATATCTTTATTACTGTAGTTGGAAAACAGTTCAATGTTACTTGTGTAGCAATTATGGCAATGAGACTAAGTTAGGTGGATGCATTATTTTTTCAAACATTAATATTTATCAGCCTTCACGAGGCTTCTGTAAGTGAAAGCACAAATCGAGATTGTAAATGTTCTTATCGCATTTAGAATTGTGGAAAAAATGATAATCTATCTCAGATGAGCGACCACATTTCTGACAGAGCATCTTAAATCTACTAACCAACAAGGACAAGTTAACCATTCATAGATATAATGTCTTAGCAGGGTTCCTATAGATGACATCATTTGTAATGGTAGAAGGGGTTACACTGCATGCTGGTAGGTTCTCTCGACCTCCTGGTCCGACTTTTGTGCTGGCAAAAGATCGAGATGAACGAAATCAGTGAAGCGATAAAACAGAAAATGAAGCAGCATGAAACTACATCTTGATGGGTTTATGGAATGTTAAACATCTCCATCGTCTCCATTCAAAATCCAGAAACAATGCGAAACAAAACCGACAAGTCATCCAGGGGGTGATAAATCGTTGGATAAATGCAAAGGTCATTCGTCTTATGTCCGACGGGGGTCATGCTATCACATTAGGTTTCAAATTGTTGGAACCGTCTTCGTGGCATTTCATTGGTCTGTTAGTATCTACAATAACTGGCTAATCTAATTCCTACAAACCCTTCCTATCAAACTTCAGGAGGGGTGTAGCCCTTGATTAGTCAAGAAACAACACAATGACCAGTGCGCAGTGAAACCGCGAGCTAGTGTACTGGCTGAGTCCGCGTGAAAATGAACCAATTCGCAACAGATATGAAGATTGGAGCTGTTTTTCTGGTCTTTATCGAGTCTGCATGCACGAGCCAATTTCAAGTTGTGACGTGCAGGATTTGAATTGATGACCCAGCGGAAGAAGTGGAAGTACTTGAGACATTACTCAATCAGACTGGTATCCTACAAGACTGCGGAAGAAAAACGGTTCATCTCAGCATTGCGAACAACAGTGTCTTCACTTGGGAAGGGGACATTCTCCTGGCGTTCCCCTCTCAACTATTCTGCTTCGTTGAAAGAACATTTGTTTGGTGACTGTCATTGCCTTAAACCATAGTCGTAAGAATTGACTACGTTAAAACCCAGTGACCGATGATCATACGATAGTTTGAATATGGAGATTCCGTTAGGGGAGTTACTTCATAAATATTCTGCAAGTTCTTCGTAACAAATGGCTTAATCTAGTACTAAATTGAAAGCACACGAGTCAAGTACTGATGCACAGCATTTTATACAATGGTAACCCTTAGTATTCAGGCAAGTTTCACTGTCCAGGATAAAATAATAGGAACATTGAGACAATTTTAATACCTTTATGACAAACAAGCCGTAAAAATATTGACTCCTTTGTGCAATGTTGGAAGAGCGGGCAGACATCTTTAAATTTCTACATTTATGTATGTAATTTCTCCTGCACACATCCATCTCTGTTTGTTTGTCCCTAAGTCCATCCTTTTTTCGTTCGTTTTAGCTCTTCGCAACTAACTCTGCCTTTGTCTCACAGAGCAGGCTCTTTCTGTAGGCTTTGCTTTTGGCATTTATGAAGGAAAAAATCCACACACCATCAAGACAAGGAACAATAATCAGCTACGTCTACCTGAGGGGAAAAGATATTTGGGGAAACGTTTTCTGACTTGCTTGGCGAAAAATAGAGAAAAAAGAAAATGTTATCTCAAATCGGCAGCAAAATTTTGATTCTCTTACATTGGACCAAATACAATTTTCAAAGTTACTTTGACAGAATTGTTATTTTTAACAATTTGGATTTCACCTGGTTATTGCGTATATTGTTCCATCTACCATGGATTCATGATAATCCTGGAGGAGCAAAGCTGTCTTGAAACACTGGCATAATCATTATCAACTTTCTCAAGACAGGGACGGCTGACTGTCAATGGAATTTACCCGATAATTAGTAATCAATATCCCACTCAAAACTTAGTAGGCAATGCCCGGCCCTCAATGGAAACAAACGCGTATCCACGCAGTCTCTCTGAACGGAAACGTTATTTGGGTTGAAAATCCTTTGCCGCCTGATTATATTTATACCAGTCCTCCTCAACGCAGCCCTACGGCTATCATTTTATGCTTGAGAACGTTAAGTCGGAACATTAGGAAAACAAGGTTCACTACATACTTCCGCCGGTCATTAGAAAGATAATCTTACGACTATGCCTTGTCATTATTCCCTGTACCAAAGCAGGGTGCACTACAACCGTTAGACAGTCATTAGAAAGACTATTATGACTGTCTTCCGCCATTATTCCCTTTGCTAGGCAGTACTTCAAAAGCCGTGAACAAGTCTTTGCTGTTATGGCCAAAAGTCGTCGAAATAATAGGATCGACTGCCAACGCCATTAAGTTCAAAGATCCCTTAGCCATGCAAGTGCAACGTACTCTTCGACTGTAGGCTTTCCGAAAGCATTGCCTCAAAGCTTGAAGGCTCCTCCGTAAGAACTCAAGAATATGCTAACACAAACTCGTCCAGCCCCGACTATGAGAACCTACACGTTTCGGGTAACCGCAACCAATTGGTACAATGCATGCAGTCGATTGCAGTTGGATACCCGGTCGCCTCGTATCAGAGACTTTGAAAATGGTACATGCCATCCTAGCACATTGCACTTTGGAAGAGTATTGGAGTGGAACACAGCTACCAGAGCCCCGGGTGATATGAATTAACCATGCCTGCACTACTGTGACCAACTAACCAAGAAAGTAACCACCGGTCCGGTCCGGTCAGTTCGCACGAGTATGCCTAATGACTGATACCCAACATCTTTTGACTGGACTTTAGCAATTAGCTGACTTTACAACAGTTTCGTTAAAGACTACAGCCCTTGTGGTATGGGGGATCTTAAAGATACCAACATAGAAGAAAAACTGAATGAACTGAAGAGACCATACCAAGATTCAAGTCAGTACAAGGACAAAATAACAGATTTTTATTGTAACTCCCTTATCTTCTTTCAAATAAACGGAATTGACTACTTTACATTTCTTATGACGATTTCCACTTACAATATGCAACACAATAACAAAGTTTCTCTACTTCTTCTTTGTGGCTTTCTGTGCTGCCTTTGTGACTTTCCCAGTATTGCCTTCTGACTTCTCTACAGCCTTGATGACTCCAACAGCAACTGTCTGCTTCATGTCACGAACAGCAAACCTGCCAAGTGGTGGGTATTCACTGTATGATTCTACGCACATAGCCTTGCTTGGAACCAGACGAACAATTGCAGCATCTCCAGATTTGACCTTGCTAGGGTTGTCTTCTAGCTTCTTACCTGAACGACGATCAATCTTCTCTCTGAGTTCTGCAAATTTGCAGGCAATGTGAGCAGTGTGGCAATCAAGAACTGGGGAATAACCTGCATGAATTTCACCAGGGTGATTGAGGATGATGACTTGGGCATCAAAGTGTTTTGCTTCCTTGGGTGGGTCATTCTTGCTGTCTCCAGCAACCATACCTCTCTTGATCTCCTTGACCGACACATTCTTCACATTGAAGCCAACATTGTCTCCTGGGAGGGCCTCTGGCAAGGACTCGTGGTGCATTTCCACAGATTTCACTTCAGTGGTAATGTTTGCTGGTGAGAATTTCACAACCATACCTGGCTTGATAATTCCAGTCTCAACACGACCAACTGGGACTGTTCCAATACCACCAATCTTGTAGACATCCTGGAGTGGAAGCCTCAGTGCCTTCTCTGTTGGCCTCTTTGGGGGCAAGATTGAGTCAAGAGCTTCAAACAAAGTCTTTCCCTTGGCACTCCCTTCTTTCCTCTCAACTGCCCAGCCTTGGTACCACTTCATCTTTTCTGATTGCTCAAGCATGTTGTCACCATGGAACCCAGAGATGGGTACAAATGCAATGGCTTTTGGGTTGTAGCCAATTTTCTTGAGATAACCAGAGACTTCTTTGACAATTTCATTGAACCTAGCCTCAGAATAGGGAGGCTCAGTGCTGTCCATTTTGTTGGTGCAGACAATCATCTGCTTCACTCCAAGAGTAAAAGCCAACAAGGCATGTTCTCTTGTCTGTCCATTCTTTGAGATACCAGCTTCAAATTCACCAGTTCCTGAAGCAACAATCAGGACAGCACAGTCTGCCTGTGAGGTACCTGTGATCATGTTCTTGATGAAATCCCTGTGTCCTGGGGCATCAATGACAGTGACATAGTACTTCTCCGTCTCAAACTTCCACAGGGCGATGTCAATAGTGATTCCTCTTTCCCTTTCAGCCTTCAGTTTGTCAAGTACCCAAGCATATTTGAATGAACCTTTTCCCATTTCATTGGCCTCTTTCTCAAATTTTTCGATGGCTCTCTTGTCGATACCACCACATTTGTAGATCAAGTGACCAGTGGTTGTTGACTTTCCAGAGTCGACATGGCCAATGACGACAATGTTGATGTGAATCTTTTCTTTTGGCATGGTGATTGTAAATGAATACTGCTAGTTTGTCAACTGAAAAGGGAAAAACCAGCCATGAGTCATAGTTTTCCAATTCTTTATTTCAGAAATTGGTTTAACAAAAACCCAGGTAGCATTGAACAATGCTCCTAGAAGGTCCTGATAGAATTAAACGTTGCCCTACGAAGTCAAAACTGAAACCGACATTGACCCGGAGTCAAATGCACGCTATTTGAAGCTTTTTTCACCAACTACCCAAATACTACCTAGATATCGAAATAATTTTTTAGAACAGCTGGAAGCAACCATTGCCTAAATTGAATACAATGCTTCAGCACTCGAACCTGCATGGTACATGATGTTATATCCTGACCACGTGAAATTTAACCCAAAAATTGATGAACGACTATGCTTCAATTCAAAATTCGTTTGACATTTCACCCAGAGCATCGAATCAACCGGATTTGGGTGTGCGAAATTTTAAAATATTCACCCAGCTATCTTGAAGATGGTTTCCAGTTACTCCTTACAATGCATTCTTAAATTAAAGTTTACCCGGCATTGCAAGAATAAGTCATTCACCATCTGTTGCAATTGAGGGGTTAACATTGAATCATTTTAGAATCAAAACTCATAAAGCCTACTTTGGATGAATGCTAGTGTGACTTATAACGAGAAGCTGGAAACTGAGAGCAACAATGATGATGAACGCCCTGACAGAAAACCACGTGCTCAATTATTGCGCCACCAGCCTTAGGCCCAGATCCCTCGTTTGATTCAAGTTCTTCGCTTAAATTCCGCAAAAGTAAATTAAATGTAACAGAGACCAAAAACTAGTGCCTTGAAAACATTCAATGACTAAAAATCATGACATTCCGACATGCAAGTGCAAGAGGGGACTTCTTCAGGGATTCATATTAAGAATGCAGCGACCGAAGGAACGTGGCACAACTCTGATCACGCGGTCTTTAAAGGAACCAGACTGATTCAAACATCCCTATCAATCAATAAGTTAAACGTAATTCCAATGTACATCGCTTCTCAAGATTGACTGATCGAACAAAAGCTTAACTTAGAGACGATATTATAAAAGTCACAGGGCATCAACAATGGTTACTGGTTGTTGGTTTGAACATTTCAAATGTTACAGACAAATCAAAGTTAGACTCCAAGGGCCTATTACAACGATCGAATAGTCTGGATCTCGATCTTTCCCAGTAAACTGAAGTGTACTTTTCAAAGGAATACCACGCCATATATGAGACTAATTTAATGGCGACGGGCAAATGTTCTTGGATTAAAATAGAACCAGAAGCAGGCTGAAGCGGGCGGCCTTCGCTTACAAATGTCACTGCTGATACTCATAATGAATACTGTCAGTTAAAACTAACACAGTAATTGAAGATGATACGATAGTAGTTGAATATAAAGTTTCTGAGAAGTAGAGAAAGGTAAATTGTAGTAAAAGATCGGATTTGATGAGACCTACCTGTGACCACCCTCTATGGCGTCGTGAGAAGTTCGAAAAGGCATGGTCAGACGTACGTAACAAGTTTGATGAATAAATCAGCCTCGATTCCGCGAACAATGGCTTCTATTGTCATTCTTTTGTTCCATCCCTAGTCTCAGACTCCTTACGAAAAGACTGGTAACTAGTGACAAATTGTGACGTAGAACATATAATGGCCATGAATCCATTGTCTCTGTATATTCCAATGCAGATGACGGAAGGTTTACAAATTGCAGCAAGAATAATCAGATCAACTCTCGCTTTTAGATATGCAATAGAATAGTGGACATCCTCCAAAATACTCGTCAGATAAAATTCGACTTTATATGGGACTACCTCAGCTAACACTTGCATCATAATGTCGAGACTATAATTGGAAAATCAAATGATCTGCTACACTTTCATGGGAGAAGTTCTGAATTTACCCCCATTTGAGGCAAATTTAAACCTGCTCCCAGAGCGATACCCCATATAGTCGGGTGATTCCGTTCTATTTCTGAGATAGGTACATGGGTACAAGAAGTTAACTCTGGATCAACATACTACTGTATGTTCGGCAATATGCGGTTTCGGTCTATCAAATGACTCGCAAGTGAAAAGGCAATAAACAGTTTATTCCGTGCTGCGGAGAGGTATAACGTACCCTAGAGTATGATATCATTTTCGTTTTAGTCATTTGATGGTTTTCATAAACTTCTGTGACCAACTAGAGGACAGTGGCTGGCGTCTAAACAAAAAGATCATATTCATATAGGGTGAGCAGAATCAGTCTCTCTGTAAAAATGGTCCCGTGAATTGCCAGATTTGGTCAAGAGAAATATCAGGATAGCTCTGATTGGTAAGGATGCCTTTTTACGAATGCTATCTCTCTTCTCTTCTCGCTTGACACAATTCGGGGTCGGTTGCGATGATTCCTACTGGTGCGTTGACATGAGACCTGTCTGTCTGTCTGTCTGTCTGTCTGTCAGTCTGTCTGTCTGTCTGTCTGTCTGTCTGTCTGTCTGTCTGTCTGTCAGTCTGTCTGTCTGTCTGTCAGCAGATTCTTGCAGGTCGATCTTCCTAGCCCTCAGACTGTCCCCACGCAGTCCTTTCAACGCTTATTTGGTTGCCCTCTCCTCCTGACACCTTCCAACTCTAGTTCCATTGCCCTCTTCACCAAGTGGTTCTCAGCCTACCTTTGCTCATGACCATGCTGTTTGCTGGACAGGGCATTCAAGACAAGGTCGTCAACAACGAGTGCCTCCTGCTCAGTCCACTGCCCACCAGTTGCTATCTCAACAAATAAATGAAAATGATTACACCGAAAAAATATTCCCTCAAGGAATGTTTTTATTAGAACTAGTAACCCTCTCCCTATAACCCTCTTTTCAATTAAAATATGTCGATGTGATGATTTAATTTTTCTAACTGTTCTGGATGATTTAATTTTATTTTGATTTAATCACAGGGGTGAGGTGATGATTTAATTTTTCTAACTGTTCTGTTTCTGTTCTCTAATTCTGATAAGCTGTTTCCCTTAAGATCTGATACGAACGTAAGATATTATTACCATAGCCTCATACTATGTTTTAGAACCCTTTCTCGTAATAAAGGAAAATATTTTATTTGAAATTTTAAGAGTAACGGACAACAGCTTAAGATGGCTAAAAACTACTGCCCTATAATCAGTCTTGCTGAAGCTTAATTCTTGCAAAAGTAGTATGAATTGACTCGTATAACTCAAATATCATTTTACAAGATGCAAAAACCATAGAAATCTCCTTTGACCTTTCACATTGGGGTATACTTCATCCAATATATTCACCTATCTATTTTGGAATCACTCGCCCTCATGACCATCAGCGCTGGGGATTTTCCTAGAGCCAGATATCCAATCGTTTTGTATCTCCTTTGTCTCACCTCATCAATTGCTTTTTCTATGCTTGCATTGCATTTTTCATTTGCTATCGTATCCCGAGAAAATCTTTGATGAACTCTTCTTAGCAATTTTCGTATAAATTTATTGGTGGTATCACTTGTCGTTTATGACCCGCCCAAGTGTTACAGCCATTAAATAATGTTGCTTCAACTTCTTCTCTGCAAGCATGGCCAAGTCTGTCTGTGCTTGACGCCCTTTCTTGTGCTGATAAATCATCTTAGTAGTTTTAATTTTTCCAGAGATCTCATATCGTTCAGGGGTGTGACCTTTGTGTTGGATTGGTTGAGTATCAATCAGTATCGATGATCTCTATACAATTCCATTGCATTATTCGGGAGGATGTTTCTTCCGTTCCTCCCCACGTCCTCCAAGTAGAAAATGAAAAGAACGGGACTCACTGAGTCTCTTTGAGATGTCCCCATGGATGTTGGAAAAGGTAGACCACCAGCTGCCTTGAAAAATACGCTGACAAACAATTCGACCAACACTGCAAGGATTGCTGGCATCGATGGGACGAATGTTTTAGATAAAGTCGGAAAACGGACAAGAACAAGTACAGTCGTATCACAATAGTCTTGTGACTTTATGATAACTGTTTATATCTTCATACTCACACCCAATCAATATTTATATTGTAATAAACTGGACACTTCAACCTCTTTCACACAACTTGATCTTTCTCTGTCATCCAGTCTCACTTGCTAAACATGCATCTCAAAAGCTCCGTTTCCTCGCCAGAGCCCGCGGGTTTTTCTCATCTTCTCACCTTCTAACTATGTACAAGTCCCAAATCCGTCCTTCTTTAGAGTACTGCTCCCACGTTTCGGGTAGTACTCAAAAATCCACTCTCTGTCTTCTCGACAAAGTCCAGTCCAAAGCCATTCGTCTCATCAACCATCCTAACGTAACCAACTCTCTCCAACCTCCTTCCCTTCATCGTTTAGTTGGAGATTTTTCCGTCTTTTACTGATGCTTTCACGGGCATTGTTCTCAGGAGATCAGGGATCTTATTCCTGCTCCCCTGAGGCGTGCTAGGACCACCAGCAGATGGACTCACTCACATCCTTTCCAATGTTCACTACCCAACCCAAAAATCATCATTCATCCCAAGAGTATGCAATTTATGGAGCGTTTTGCCTCCTCCTTGCTTTCCTGAACCCTACAACTTGCCATCTTTCAAATCTAAGATAGATAAACTTGATCTGATCTCCTTCTCCCCTTAGCCTTTCATTTTCTTCTTTCTGCCATTGCTGGGTATTCGTGTAGGCCATCATAGCCTCAGCATATTTGACTGAAAAGAAAAACCTCCATGCCTTGATTTGTTAATCACATTAGTTATAACACGCTTGCATATAGTGCTGAATTTCTACAATCAAGACAGGCTCTCGGTTTTAGAAGCGCGCTCCATCAACCCCCACTTAACAGTAACAACAAGTGCCGAAGCCCTGTGGGTAAACCGAGGCTACCCTACCCTGAATGACATAGCTCAGAATGGCACGTCTAAAGCAAGGCACTCCTCGACGCTTGCACTGATAATGGGATTCAACTTTGAGTTCCTTGCAGGGCATGTCGTCCTTCTCCCGTCTGTGACTTTTGAGACACCCCGATTGCACCATTTTATCTTCCACTACGTCGGACCAGCAAATTCAAACACACAGTCCAGCAAGGTCGTTCCCTTGATGTTAATGTTTTCACACGGGAGAATCGTTCATCTTATGAGTTAACTCCTTCTTTGAGTATGATAACTGGGTTCGCCGTGAAAATGAGAGACGCGACCGAGCCCATGCCGTGGCGGACTCAAACTCACCAAGGAGTGTCGCATGCGAGGACTGCGGTAAAGTCTTAAGTGCTTTTGGCTTTAGATCTCAGAAGAGATGGAAGCACTAAAACTCCAAAACCGAATGACTTCCTCTCCGTCTTCTTCGATATCGAAGGACCGCAGATGATGATGATGATCATGAGCAGAAGGACACATTTCTAAATCTCTTGTATCTTGGTGTCTCCAAGAACTTTGCTGGTGTATTTCTCTATCACTTTCTTGGCCAGATCAAGAGCACCAGTTACCACTGGCATAGCCTTGGTACTCATGCTCCACTTCTACATCTTTATATTTTAGAGTTTCTCTTTCATGTTTAACAGCTTTGAATCTTACCCCCGTGTCGAACCTTTTCCTTCCACTCGCTTTGCAGTTGTTCTAGAGGTTGCTCTTTTATGCAATTTACTTAATTCGCCTTGAATATTCAGTAGCTCGCTCATAAAACTTCGTAAGTCAGTATATTAAACTCTCTCCTTAAATTTGTAGCTTTATGCCATGCTGATGTTGTGTTCCATACTCTTTTGTAATCTCGGTTAATGCATGGGTGCGACGGGGGTCCATCGGTTAATCAACGTTGTAATTGATGTATGTGTCAAAACTGATAGTGATGGCTTTGCATCTTGTTTCAGTTTGAATAAGACCTCTTCCGTCATAAACCTTTCCAGGTCTGCTTGAGGACGGTGCATTTTCTCCATCATTATGAATTCTATTCTTTGTGGTCAATTTTCTTCAATTCTTTCAAGGTCCAGTCGTGATGCCAAAGCTATACGTGATGACTAGGACGACAAGGGTGTAATTGCACTTACCTTACTGACTATTTTTCAGTTCTGATTCAGGGTCAGGGACAGGGCCGTCATCCGTTTCTTCATGCTTGATTGATTCCATTTATTCTCTCTTGACTGGTGAAGTGATTTTATTTGCCAGACATTTTAGCATCTAGCAATAAGGAATGCAATCACATGCCTATTTGTAATCAAGCTGTTTTGAGATTCTTTTACATTGATTTGGCGCAATCCATGATAGAATTATCTATAAGCAACTGCTCTTTGCATCAAATGCCTCCTTTTCAACAAGGTTCTTTCTCACATGGGAGAAAGTAGCAATTCATCGTGTGTCTGTAGTGCCATGACTACCACACATGCTGCAATGTATAGCTAGAATCGATTGTATCATTCTGTGATAGGCCTGCTATAGCGATGTAGCTTGCATGCTGTATGTAATTTATTTGGAATGTAGGCTGAGCTTGTAAACAGAGGCTTTTCTGATGCCTCTCTCTCAGGGTCTCTCTCTCTCTCATGGTCTCTCTCTCTCTAATGGTCTCTCTCTCTCTCATGGTCTCTCTCTCTCTAATGGTCTCTCTCTCTCTCATGGTCTCTCTCTCTCTCTCTCTCTCTCTCTCTCTCTCTCTCTCTCTTTTTCTCTCTCTCTCTCTCTCTCTCTCTCTCTCTCTCTCTCTCTCTCTCTCTCTCTCTCTCTTCTCTCTCTCTCTCTCTCTCTCTCTCTCTCTCTCTCTCTCTCTCTCTCTCTCTCTCTCTCTCTCTCTCTCTCTCTCTCTCTCTCTCTCTCTCTCTCTCTCTCTCTCTCTCTCTCTCTCTCTCCCTCTCTCTCCCTCTCTCTCTCTCTCTCTCTTTCTCTCTCTTTCTCTCAGGGTCTCTCTCTCTCTCTCTCTCTCTCTCTCTCTCTCAGGGTCTCTCTCTCTCAGGGTCTCTCTCTCTCAGGGTCTCTCTCTCTCAGGGTCTCTCTCTCTCAGGGTCTCTCTCTCTCTCTCTCTATCTCTCAGGGTCTCTCTCTCTCAGGGTCTCTCTCAGGGTCTCTCTCTCTCTCTCTCTCTCTCTCTCTCTCTCTCTAGCATCTCTCTCTAGCATCTCTCTCTCTCTTCTCTTTTTATGTTTTTCTTTGTGTTTTTAAGTGCTTCCCGAAATCATAATCATCCTCAACTTTACAAGTTCCAGCGGTAATTCACGGTACACCTCGGCTCCTAGAACTATAAAGGATTTTCTTGTATATTCTGTTTTGATTTTTTGGAAGTATTAATTCCAACTGACTGTTCCTAGTCTGCTTTTCATGTTGCAGTTATTTGTAGTAATTCTGCGGCTGCCAACATGTTCCCTTGTCTAGATGTTGTTGTACCAGCTTGTAAGCCGCAGCTTTCCCCATTCACTACTGGCGTAATCTTCTCGATTGGACTTCCATCTCCAGAGATCATTTCCAGCACGCACTAATGAAATGATGCGAGCTTGCTCAGCTGGGTTTTGGTTTTATTCAGTTATGTATGCCGCAGTAGGATAATGTTTGGCAGTATCATGGAATGATAGAGTGCAGCAGCAGTGACCTTATTTTTGCTAAAAGTCATAGCCTACCAGATGTTTTTTGAAGCAATTATGGAAATTCGAATTGAGTTTGAGCGAGCTATCTACGCAAAGAGCCAGCTAGTTGGATTCGTTTGTGTTGTTGATCTAACAGTTTGGTTGCGATTGGTCCAGTTTGCTTGGCAATGCTTTTGTGAGGTGCTGAAAATAAAGGATTCTGGTTTCCCATTCTCTAACTTTAGCAAGGCCTCCAGACATTCCATGTCTCTTGATAATTTAGCTTTGATGACCTAGATTTCCTTGTTTGCAACATAAGCATGGTGTCATCAACATATTTGAAGATTCTCAAATGCTGAAGTACGTCCACAACATCATTGAACAGCACTAAGAACAATAGTGAACCCAGAATCGATCCCTGTGGTACTACTATCAGCAATGTGTGCTCTTCAGAAAAGCAACTTTAATGGCTACTTTTGCTGTTAGGGACAGAAGGTGGCACTGAAACCACCCTATTTCCGTGCCTCGAACTCCATAAAAAGGGAGTTTATCCATTTAGAACATTGAATGACACACGGTGTCAAAAGCTTTGCTTAGGCCCACAAATGCCGCTCCAACCAATTATACTTGGTCGATAGTGCTCCTGATGATATCCAGTAAGATGGTTTTTGCATGCTCTGTGGATTGTTTTGGTCCGAAGCCAAACTGGATTTTATAAGGAATTGTCACTACATAAATTCATATCAATACATTCATAACCATACATACACATGCATACTTAGATAGGCATACTTACATCGGCATACTTACATAGCCATACATACATAGCTATACATACATAGCCATACATACATAGCCATACATACATAGCAATATATACATAGCCATACATACATAGCCATATATGCATAGGCATACTTACATAGGCACACTTACATAGACATACTTACACAGCCGTACATACATAGCCATAATGCATAGCCATAATGCATACCCATGCACACATAGCCATACATACATAGCCATACATACATAGCCATAAATGCATAGCCATACATACATAGCCATACACACATAGCCATACATACATAGCCATACATACATAGCCATACATGCATAGCCATACATACATAGCCATACACACATAGCCATACATGCATAGCCATACATATATAGCCATACATACATAGCCATAGATACATAGCCATACATATATAGCCATACATATATAGCCATACATACATAGCCGTACATACATAGCCATGCATATATAGCCATACATACATAGCCATACATACATAGCCGTACATACATAGCCATACATATATAGCCATACATACATAGCCATACATACATAGCCATACATGCATACCCATCTTTATGTTTTTATTCTAGTCCTGCTAGTCTTGAAGTAATTTTTTTGGTGTGAAAAACTCGTCAAAGCTCTGGCATGATATCCAAAGGAAAACAGACCTTGCTTGTACTCTTTTTCGATACTAAAATCCTATTTAAACAGTTGTACCTAAATCACAAAGATATCGGATGGAAAACGACTGACAACCAGAATATTACGAGAAGACAGATTTCTTCATCCCAAATTATAATTTTTTTGAACGTCGTCATTCCACTGTGTTGAGAGTTTTCAAATATTTGAAGGAGCAACAAAATGTTGGATGTCTAAAAAGGTTAATGAGAAATGATGGACATGAGTCTATCGAGTTGCAAGAAGGTTGTGGCTGAGAAATTTGTCTACTATCACACAAGTGGTAATCTACAGCAGGAAACCTTCGTCTGCATGACTAATAGACTAATAGGTAGTATTCTCCATAATATTGATTAAAATCCAATCAACGAAGTGGTAGACTTTCATTAGCGAGAAACGCAAGTGTAACCATTTGAGGCGTAGTAAGGCAATGTCAGAGTGGGGGGGGGGGGCATTTTTTCTGATGAGTGCTGATTCAGAATAAAAAAACTGAAAATTCCTCACTGTATGGCAAAGTATCAATGAAGCGTATTTCATGCCTTAATTTCAGCCCAAAATCAAAGTTTAATGTCAGTAACGTTTTGGGGTATCATCGGGCCCAATAAAGCAAGTCGCATGGTCGAATGCCACAGGACAATTAACGCTGTGAAATTCATCGCCATTCTGCATAAAAAATATCTTGCAATCGACATCTACCATAAATATTGGGGAAGGAAATCGTTTTATCTTTCAATGCCATAATGGACAGCTACATGAAGCGAAAAAATCAAAATTTATGCAAAGCTACATGGAATGTCGTTCATCAAATAGCCACCTAATTGTCCAGACTTGAACTTAATGGTGCTGCATAAGGTAGGAGCTTAATAATGATCCTCTTGGATGCTCAATAGCCAAGGATGATGCTGCCATGTGAACTTTTTAGAACCGGTAGGGCGTTTCTTAGCAATACACTATGCACAAATGAACTTATTGAATGATGCCAAGGCTGGCTAAAGGTAATTAATAAATTGTTCGGTTTCGCAACAAAATATTGAATAAAAGTTAAAATTCATTGGTTTCGAACATCTAAATATGAATTTTTAAAAACTAATGGTTAGTCTGTTGAGTGAATGTTGCTTCTCTGTCTGAAAATGGGATTAGAGTATGATAGACCTCTCTGTGGTTTGCATATGGATAGCATATGACGGAGTTCTACCATGTTTGTTACTCTAGCCTGTGGAAAACTTTCGTCAGGGGAGTGTATTCTGCCTGTCATTGCAAGGTTTGTCGAAAGACTTGTCTATAACCAGTTGTACCAACATTTAAACTCAAATAGCCTTCTTGCTGATGTGCAATCTGGTTTTCGCATTTCGCACTCTACCCTAACGTACCTTCTAGAAAATACCGATGACTGGCTCAGCGGTTTAGGCAATGAACATCTTTTTGGTTTGGTACTGATCCACCTAAGAAAATGGGTTTGACACTGTTAACTACAGGATTGTGTGTCGAAAAGTAGCTCCCTACGGTATCCAAGATAGGGAATTATTGTGGTTCGAGTCTTGCCTTTTAGGTCGCAAACGGTACTGTAGTGTAAATGGCGTCGAGCCCTATTTAATGGACATTGATTTTGGGGTCCCTCAGGGATCATGTCTAGGGTTATTGTTATTTCTTATCTCTATCAACGATCTATCACAAGCTGTCCAAGACTCCACGGTACCAATGTACGCTGATGACACTAATCTTTCCTATCAATCTGACAACGTTATCCAGATGAGTGAGGTAATGAATTAGGAAATTACCAGTATCTTTGAATGATTATTGGGGAACGAATGCTTTTTTTTAATGGGTTATGCTGAGGAAAGGCCATGGTGGCCTATACAAAGCCCCTAGATAGGGAGAAAGAAGAAAGCAAAAAAGCTAAGAGGAGAGAGAGATAAGATAAAGCTTATTGATCTTGGATTTGAAAGATGGCAAGTTATATGACTCAGGAAAGCAAGAAGAAGACAAGACGTTCCATAAATTGCATGTTCGAGGGATGAATGATTATTTGTGAGATAGAGTTCGTGAAGTAGGCAGTGCAATTTGGAAAGGGTGTGAATGAGTTGAGCTTCTGGTGGCCCTGACACGCCTCAGAGGAACTGGAATAATATCCCTGATCTCCTGAGAACAATGTCCGTTAAAGTATCTGTAATAGATGGAAAGATCTCCAACTAATCGACGATGGGAAAGAGGTTGGAGCGACTTGGTGAGGTTAGGATTTTTGATGAGACGAATGGCTTTGGACTGGACTTTGTCGAGAAGACAGAGAGTAGATTTGGAGCACCACCCCAGACGTGGGAGCAGTACTCTAAAGAAGGATGGATTTGGGACTTGTATATAGATAGAAGGTGAGAAGGTGACAAAAACCCGCGGGATCTGGCGAGCTAACGTCGAGAGCGAGATACACAATCTTCAATTCAATAACTAAAGCTTAAGCCAGCTTCTAACCGCTTTATATCAAAATTTACGTTATTCAGAATATTGCTAGAATGCAATTAACTGCTCAGAAGTTATATTTTCGAACATTTTTCGATTTAGAAATAAAAATTTTGGAGTGAAGGACTGACAATTCAATATGATAAATGAGCTAGATACATTGCTACGTGCATTAGCTGCAGACTCTAACCAGACTTAATTCAAATTTAAGGAAAGCAAATGCTGCCTCAAATTTTTATGCATCTTTAGAATTCTCTTTTATAAGCCATATTTGTTCCTCAGAGAGTTCTAAACATGAATTCCCTAAGTTTTGGTCCGCAATTTATACCTGTCGTCACATCTCATGAATTTTTAAAAAAATTCGATCCACTTCAATAGTGAAAGAAATAGGCCATTAAATTAGCCAGTCGTCATGGATGAGGAAGAAAGGTTTGCCTCTGAAGCGTGAATCAACCTTCCTAACGACCATTATCACCACATTAACGGACGATGCTGCTGTGAAGTTCGCCTTAATTGTTCACAATTGCCACTTATGGCAAACATATTGGGGAGACAGGCAACATTGTAGGCGCTCGATGGTCTGCCAGTGATCACTGTTTAGGTAATTTTTTCTTATAATGATGGACAATTTTTTTATTGAAATATTGCAGGGTAATTTGAGCTTTACTCTCGGTTTATCTAGAGCAAGATATATCATCACTGTCTCTCGATAGCATTTGCGGTCGTGATTTTGCAGTTTTTCTCGTCGGAAATAAACTTCAAAATATTGATTCTTATATCACCTGTGCTTGTGAACGGGCTAACAATAAGCTGCTTTGTAATTTAACACACTAAATTATGCTTAGACGGATGGATTTTCCATTGTGGATGGACGAACTTATTTGGTTGAGATTTTACACACATTCGTTATAGTGAACCGAACTTAACTCTTTTGCTTAATGGATCTAACTCCTTTCCAGGAAATTCAAGTATGAACATCTCATAAGGTGACGTGAATTCTGACACCCTCCGTTGTGACAAGTACTAATGCATTTGGGTATCCTCATATTTTAAGCGATTTTGTTGCTTTGCTTTAAGCCAAGTATCATCCTTGAGTTCAGTGCATGGAACAAGCTATCAATGAAACACTTTCCTACCGGATAAAGAAGTCAACTGCTCTTAGTAATTCCTTGTGTTTAATTCCAAGGTGTGGTGACAAGGAGTACCAGGAAAGTGGTTGATCAGCACTGCTTCTCCGTCTCGTGAATATACTTTCTGATGGAAGGTAGGAAGCATAAAATGTGGATTTTACTGAAGTGTTACTAGCCTAATGAGAAAAGGATCAGTATAAGAATTCTTGTGCGCAAGTTTTGAGGTCAGTAGAGGGCAGACAGTGAGGGGAAAAGCCCCTAAGGCAAGTTCAAGGGCTTACAAGTGGGTGACAGCAACAGAGCACATAAATTTTGCTTCAGATCAGCAACACACTCTTTGAATTAAAAATTTCTTGATAATTATCAGTTTTCTAGTTTAGAATTGTAATTTCAAGGTGATTAGCCCTTGTCAAGTGTTTGATTTTAGTTTTGTTCAATAACGATTTAGATGTGTTTAATTCATGTTTATGTTCTTTACATTTGGGTACAATTGATTTGAGAATATTTTTTAGATATTTGATATGTTGAGCACTGCTGGTTGTGATTTTAAGTATGACCACATAAAAAAATCAAACCTTTCTTTTTGAACAGCTGTCAATGGTTAACCTGTGTCTTGTTTGTCTTGCAGGGGTTTTCTTTGAAACATGTGACCCATAGCACATTTGGTGATTCATACAAGCTCAGTCACATGATATGTTTCATGTCTTCTGGTGTGGATCAGTGACTGCCAAAGTTACAAGTAGGTCTCAATGTGTACTTTTATGTATCATATGTTTATCAGTCAAAACTAATTGGAATGATGAAGATGTTTCTATTATGAAATTCACCTATTCTCGGTTTTCAATTCAAATTTTTTTTGCTCATTCTCCATCCTGGCTCTTAAGGTAATAATGATGAAAATCATGATGAAGACTGATATTTCAGCAGGTAACTGGTTCAGGGGTAAAACTGTCTGTTATCACTCAAGGACCTGTATCCCTACCTATTGACAGTACCCCTGAGAGGGGGGTAGCCGGGACAACTACCCTGAGGCCCGTAAGAAATTGAAGCTGTTTTGTTCTGTTATATGTTGTAATGATATCAAAGTGAAGTTTAGAAGGAGTCATCTATAAGAATTCATATCAGTAGCCCTAACAAAAGTGCTTTTTAATTTCAACTTTTTGTAGCGTTTTTAGATTTGAAATACTGATGAATCAAACTGTCTCTTGCATCTAAGTATCATGAGTTCATGAGTGCCACTTTCTCAAAATGGACCTGTGTTCTATAAAGTATTTCCTTGTTCCCTTTCTTCGCAGATTCCAAGAATACATTCTACTAAATTTAGACAACAAAGGTATGCAATTTTTCTCACATCTGCAAACAGCTCGATATATAAGCCTGCTGCTAGTATTTTCATTGGAAGTATCTTATATGGCAAAATTTTAGTTTAGAGTGAGGACAGTCGTGTATCTGACTTGCCATTCTTAAGCTTGTTAAGACTGAAAATCAAATCAGTACCAGATTACTGTAGAACTTAAAATTCCACACAGCAGAAAAAAATTTGGGTTTCATTTTAAGTTGCATTAAGCAGTGCCTCTGAGCAAATGGAGATCGGAAATGCCGGGCTGTGTTCTGCAGTATGATTCACCAGTGAAAGGGCAAATTGAGAAACTGCAAAGTTTTAAGTGGTAGAGAGGAAGACTGCCATTCTCCTTGGAAGCAAACCATACTCAATAGCCCAAGAAATCAAGGACAGGCCATCTATTAGAGTAAAAAAATCACCCATAAATCTTTGAAGAGGTTTCTTTGATGATAATAACTTCTTGGTTTTGTACTTTAGTTTGTCGTTTTTTACTTTATGCCAACTGATACCTATATATTTAGGTAGCACCTACAATGTGTGAGTGTGATGTAGCGGTATTGACTACATGTTGCGTTTGATCGGATTTAGTTCAACCTTTGAGTGCTGTAATGTGTCCATCAATTCCAAGATTTGTCATCAAGATCACGACTTGTGATTTTATCAAGAGACCAGGCCAGGCTTTTACTGAACATAGCTGCATCTCAGAATCTTGAGTTTAACTTTGCCGTATAACCTCAGGTACAAAACAATTATGCTTCATAGGCCTTTTGTAACTGACACAGCTAGCTAAATGCCTTGTTTATTCTCATTTAGATTATAAGCCTCTTCTTCTTTAAAAGCTGAGAAGCTATCCTTGCTGAGAAGTGTACTGCTCCTATCTCATATGACATCATATTGAGATCCCTATGATTCATGAATCATAAGGTAAATTTAAGGCACTGAAAAGCTATGGTTATCAAGCAGTGTACTGGTCCTTTCTCATAATATGACATCATATTGAGATTCATATGATTCATGAATATAAAGGTAGCCTTAAGGACACTGAGAAGCTATGCTTATGAAGCAGTGTACTAGTCCTTTCTCATAATATGATATCATATTGAGATTCCTATGATTCAGTTATCATAAGGTAGATTTAAGGACACTGAAAGGCTATGCTTATCTAGAAGTGGCCTTCTCTGTCTTCTTGATAAACCTCATGATTTCCATGTCTGGAATGAAAGGGATCAAGCAACTCCCTAACCTCACTTGAATGTAAATTTTAAGTCTCCTTCTTTCACGTACTGAGTTGATGACTGTATAAAAGTATTTCTTCAATTGAAGAGCAGTTTTGCACGGATTCCTTCTTTCCGTTTGTGAATGTGCATCGAATCAATTCAGATTTATGGTTAAGCCGTCTCCTCGTTGTACTTCAGTAAACAGCAGAATGTTGCACAGAAGAGTAGAAACCCAAAGATCTTTTCTGCAACATGCATCAGAGTTTGAAGCACCAGCTCATCATCATCATCATCATCATCATCATCATCATCATCATCATCATCATCAATTGGGCGCACCCGAATCCACATAAATTCTCCACAACTCTCCATCCGACATGGCTGTGCGGAGTTCTTCGTAAGTAAGGCCGGTATCTTGCGTGAGGAGGGGGACATGGTCAAGTTTAGGTCTGCCGGGTCTCATGTAGACATGCTTCGGTTTCCATAGTATTGGGTTTGCTACAGATTCGTCACTTCGATAGCAGTGGCCAGCTAGACGCGATTATCGTTGCTGTATAACGGAGGAGATTTTAGGAAGATCACCATAAAAGTTCACATTTGTTACGTGTTGTCTCCAGTTGATGTTAAGAGCATGGCGAAGTAGGCGAGTGTATGTGCTGTCGATTCCCACTATTCAAAGCACCAGCACCAGCTAATGACCGAATTAATGCAATGAATCTTCTACCCAGATGCTAGCCTTACACCGGGTTTTGCTGAGGTATCTTGGTGGCTTTTTTTATAAGAGTTGAGAAACTTTATTGATTCAGAAAGAAATGTAAAGGTGTTTTATTTTTAGGATAAAGAATAGCGAATGAATAGCAATATTGCTCAGAAGGGTGGAAGCATAATGACGTCATATTGAAGGTCTTTCGTTAGACACTCATGAGAGGAGCGTCGGTGTCAAATATCTTCAGAGTGACGTAATCATGTTTCTGCTGCTAGGCAATACTGAAGTTTTAAGCCACACAACCAGAAGGCATTCATTACGCATTTTTGTTCATTCAGTGTACAAAGTTTATCTAAATATTTTATGCAATTCTTGTGACCTTAAAATCGTTTAGGTAATTCAAAGTTTGCCGGGAAATGGAGAAAGATTTGAATGTTGATACTGGCGTGATTGTGCAGTCAAAATGTTTCATTTGCTCAAAAACATTCAATGCAAAGCTTCTTGCTGAGCACGAGAAGACATGCCTGGTACACCTGCAGGATGATTTAACATGCATAACTAAAGAGATCGATACGTTGTTAGATGTTGAATCCGAATCAGTAAAGTCAGCAACTTCGTCAGGTTGGTATTGATAATATTCCCATTCTCCATGATTCCTACTTCATCATGTACATTACGTCATGTCGAGAGCAGCCTAAGGGAAGCTTTAAGGAGCACCGTGACCCCAAATAGGTATGAAGCTAAGGAACGATGACAACTATTACGTCACATCTGTAAAGGAAACCCAAAATATAATGAAAGTGATGAAAATGGTCAATCACAGTATCGAAGAAAGCAAAATGAGAGAAAAGTCTCAAGGTGCAGATTTATCTCTTGTAACTGATCACTGATGCATCCGGGGTTGGGAAGCTGTGCAACTTTGCTGAAATAGAAATATGTTACATCATCGTTGTGATTCTTTTAATCACGAACATCAAACTAAATGTGGACATCTCTTGTATGATCGTGAACATCTTCTCCATGCGCAGCAAACCTTGGACCAACCCGGACCTTCTAGCTTACTCATTTCTGTCTACACTTAGCTGTCTCAACTCGGGTCTGATACTGTCATCTTTTTTCTTGTTTTCTTAACATATTTCTATATTGATTTATGTAAAATTGTATATGTGACTAGGTGAGCCATATACAGATTAGTTAACTCTGGGGAGATCTGTGTTTATATACAGAATTAAAAATGAATTATGTGGGCCCTGTGCATCGTAAAATGCATCTTAATCCATAATTAAGGTTTACATTTTTTTGTCTAGGTTTGTCTGGTTCTTACTCAGTCTGTTTTCGCACTAATGAAATGCAACTGAAGAAGCTTTTTTCTCCCAATCGTCTTGTTTTTCTGTGAGGTCATTTCTAGTCCCTCACTGTAAGAGAGTAACAGACAAAGTTTTTATAATATGACGAGTTTGTTGTTAAATGGTGAATTTCAGCTTGTGAATTTGTTTCAGGTTCATCCGAAAATAATCGTAAAAGTGTTCGGTGCTACATTTGCGGTGAGGAATTTGCATCACACTACATAAGTATTCACGAACGGCAGTGCAAGCGAAAATGGGACGCGGGTGTCACTCAAGAAAACAGTTTAAGAAAAGGTGCCTCTTTAGGGCATATACCTGCTGTCCGAGAAGTAGAGCGGGGGAAACAGAAGGATAATTTCAAGAATGAAAGCATGAGGAAAGCTCAATCAGTCGCAAATATTACACAGCATGGGCCTAAGCAAGCTTGGAACGCAAGAATGCGACATAAAGAGAGCAAAGAAGCTTTGGCGAAGGAGAACGGCAAAAAAAGACCAGTTAAAAAAGAGCGGCCTAAGTCAGCATATGTGAAATCTGTTTCTACGCAAAATTTGGACCGAGGAATTTTTTCAGCTAAAGAATTTGGCATTTATGACGACAGTATGGAAAACGAGAGGGGTTTAGGTGTCAATGAAAAAGCTGTGTCGATGCAAGACTTGTCACCATCAAATGTAGCAAGGAGAGAAGAATTTAAGGCTGCAGGTCCCAAGTTTATTGAATGCCAGTACTGTTTCAAAATGTTCAGCATCCACTCTATTTACATTCATGAGAAAAAATGCTTATGTCGTTCTCATACTGAAAAAGCAGCCCTGGTTAGGCCAAAGAGAAAGCCTCGAGCCAATGGAAGGTGTGTTTCGGTGAACGAATTGCGTTTTGCAAACGGTGAAGATGATTGGCTAATCGACAATCAGCCAACCAGCTCATTGGCTATTTCATCAGAAAATGTAAGCAGCCCAAAAGTAGTGGGGAATGGGGAAAGCCCAAGGTTCCTGCTGTGCAGCTACTGCACGAAGCCTTTTGGGAGTAAATCTTTACCCATTCACCTGCCACAGTGTCAAAGGAAATACGAAAGGGAACACAGAGAGAAGAGGCGGAACGACAAACACGCAACAGACATCAGTGTGATTGAAGGAGCTCGAAACAAAACTCCGTTAAGGCAGACAGCCTCCTCCCCAGCATCTTCTATAAATCCCGCGCAATGGTCCGGTGAATCGCCAACTTCTACTGCAAAGAATAAGTTGCAGAACAGCCCACGCTCCTCCGCAATACCAGCAACTTCTGCATCATCAACTGCAGGACGTAATCCCCCTTCCATGAAAAACAGAATAACTCCGAAAGGACGTCGACCTCCAACCAGCAATTCAAGGAGTGCATCATCGGCATCGGCATCGGCATACATTGCATGCCAATTCTGTAATAATTATTACGGCAGTGCATCAGTGAAAATCCACGAGAACAAGTGTTTAGCCAACCAGAAGAACCAAGAGGCTGCCAAGTCGAAAGAGAGGCCTGCTAGAAAGCAACTAGGCAAATTGTTTGGAGTTCAAAGGTAATAAGCTCGTCTAAAGATAGGTCTTTTTCAGTAAAGTTTGTAAATTGAGTTTAGGGACAAACTGATTTGAAAAAAGATTCCAACGTGGACTGAATGCTTATTTTTTTGGCAAATCATTTCATCGTGAATCGTTCTTACCAAATCAGTCGCAACGTATTCTAGAAATTTCAATTTCCTTGCCCCGTAAAAATGTGGCTTGTTCTTAAGCTCTACGTTTATTTTTAGTGTCTGGGTTTAAAACTAGAATTGCAGGTAGTGATTATAGAATTGGGGATGGCGTTTGTAGAGTGAGGAGGTTCTTCAGGACTGCAATTTTCTTAGGGCGAGGTTATTGTGGGTCGCTCAGCTTTCCCTTTCGATTTCCGAATGGAACTTGCACCATGGTATCGAGTGAATCGCAAGCAGCTTACCATACAATATTCCCCAATTTTTTCGTAAATATCTTCAAGTTTCAGGAGAATTTTTCAAATATTCGCGTGCACTTTTTTCACAACCGAGTTTTAGTGGGCAAGAAGTTGACAATGCATTTCCGCAGAACACACGTACCTTTCGAATCCCTTATAACGCTTCTGGTCTGAATTATATAACATTCTCTACAAAGCAGTCGTTTTTGGACAAGATCTATCTATAAAAAGCCAGCTTTGACGTGGTTTAAAATTGATCTATCAATTAAAAGTAATTTATGGTTGATTTGTTTTTTTCAACTCTGCAAAAGGAGTGGAATATGGTGACGTAAAATTGAGTGTGGAACTTTTGGGGCATGCTCTCCAAAATAAGACTACGAAATGCGTACGAATATGCGGGTCGAAAAGCTTGAAAATCAGTGATCGATTGGATTGATTGGTTGCATTTTGGATCAATGATCGCTCTTCTCTCGACACATTTTGATCTGCCCAGCACCTGACGTCTCATACTCTCTTTCATAAGTATGACGTTATCATGTTTCCGCTAGCTTTTGTAGTATTGATTATTGTACAAGCTATTTTCTCTCGTAAATTGTCTTTTTGTCAAAATTTTAAGCCTGGAGCTATCAGCTGAGGTGAGTGTCACTCGTGACTGTTTGCGTAAAGGCCGCCGTACACTTGAGAGAACAGCTTACGCGAACAGTCATCTGATATCATCATCTCAGCTGATGCCTCAAGTGTACGCCTGGCTTTGTGGCATTGTTCGTCTAGTAATGTAGGACGTAAATCTCAATTGAAGCATTCTCCAATTAAAGCAATTTGTCTTGTTTGCATCCAACCCTTAGGTAAATGGGGATAAAAATGTTCGTTCCGTGATCTCAACTGTTTTTGGTATCGAAAATGCCAGCTAGTTGTTGTACAATGCACTTCACAGCATACTCGAATCCAAGCAAAGCTTTCTAGTATGTGTTTCAAAGGGAGTGTAATTCAAGAAGCTGTATAAAAACGCCATTGGTGAGGATGTTAACAGAAGACCACCTCATAAAGTCAACTTCCTTAAAGCTTTGTCTCTGGTTTCTGCTAAGCTCGAAATCTAGTGTGCAACGCAGTGTTAAGTCCTAATCCCTTGAGTGGGAACCCTTCCTGCCCCAAGCCAAGAGTATAATTTCCCTGGGGAACATTTGGGATTTAGAAATGAGGGGTAAAGATTTCTAAGTGCAGAATTAAAGGGGGAAATAGTTGATGGTTTGTTTTCTCCTTGCTCTTCAATCAATTGTTTGTTTTAAACAAAAAATTTGTATTGTATGGAAACTTTCACACATGAGTATTTTAAAACTTCAGCTCTCCAGTGGATTATCGCGGCAATATTCTTCACCCCCGCTTGTTAAACAAACATCGACGATTCTTCGTGGACTAGTGGCCCATTTGTTAAACTGAATCCTAAGAACCTCATTATCTCACGCCAACTCAGCATCCGAGTAGCACAATTTGGTTAATCTGAGCTGTGTCATGAACTATTTTGGAGCTGATTGTATTAAGTGTTTGCTCTACGTCAGCAAAAGAAAGTCAAGTAGATTCCCTTGTTTGGCGCAATGACAAATGCTGGGCTCTCTCTCTCTAGCATCTGTCTCTAGCATCTCTCTCTAGCATCTCTCTCTAGCATCTCTCTCTCTCTCTCTAGCATCTCTCTCTCTCTCTCTCTCTAGCATCTCTCTCTCTCTCTCTCTCTCTCTCTCTCTCTCTCTCTCTCTCTCTCTCTCTCTCTCTCTCTCTCTCTCTCTCTCTCTCTCTCTCTCTCTAGCATCTCTCTCTCGCTCTCTCTCTTTGGCTCTCTCTCTAGCATCTCTCTCTAGCATCTGTCTCTAGCATCTCTCTCTAGCATCTCTCTCTAGCATCTCTCTCTAGCATCTCTCTCTCTCTCTCTCTAGCATCTCTCTCTCTCTCTCCCTCTCTCTCTCTCTCTCTCTCTCTCTCTCTCTCTCTCTCTCTCTTTGGCTCTCCCTCTAGCATCTCTCTCTAGCATCTCTCTCTAGCATCTCTCTCTAGCATCTCTCTCTAGCATCTCTCTCTAGCATCTCTCTCTCACTCACTCCAAGTCTCTCTCTCCAAGTCCCTCTCTTTCTATTCGTTAAGATCGATGTTAGGCCACTTCGATCGATAATGCGCCTGTAAATATTAACGTTTTTGTCAGGCTGGGATTATTACTTCAAAATGTACAAAATGATCACCCTCGGGTGTAAGCTCAAGTTTTTTAGACTGCAGTGTTCCCCAAGAAGCATTCGAAGGTTGCTTTGATTAGATAATTTCGGATTTCGGTTTTCGATTGAAGCTTTTTATTGTATTAAATTAATTCGTACCCAGTGAATTAATTTATTGAATTTATTTAAAATCAATTTTTGTAGAATAACGAATATTACCATTAGTTATCATTTTTTGTGGATTCATATTATGCATTTAATTTGACGTAATCAGTTCAATATTTATTCATATATTCATCATTATATGTATTTAACCAATATTTTCAATTCAATGAGATAATTACAATGCATGGTATCATATTTCTTTTTAAATTTTCACGCCAGGGCTTTTTAATCAACCGCACCAGGTGGTTAGCTGGTTCGCTTTGCATGCTGTAGGCCTGCTTCAATGCCCCTGTTGAGTCCTGTTAAACAATTTCAAAAATGGTACATGGTGCTTCTCTGTTTAGCATTCAGTATTCGGGTATTTACTTGCCAGCCCTCCCCCGTGCCGTTCGCCGTGCTTTTACGATTGGTGGCCATGGCCTAAAAAAGAACGCTGCATTTTCACCAAAACGATGAGGGAAGGAACCTTGACTTCGATTTTCAAATTGAAGCATGCTCCAATAATTAGAGGTTGTCGGCCAGGACCGCAAATATGCTTTGTCGATTGGGGGAGGGGAGGGTCAGCAGGGTGAATGAATAAATAGTATTCATTGAGTTTGGCAGTGGGGCAGGGACTCTGAAGGGTGCGAGAGCTCCACCCCCTTGTTTCTTTTGAACGATTTTCGGGGAGGGCTTTAGCTTCCCTAATTATTTTCATTTGCTGTGAAGCACTTTGAGTTGTTATTCACATTTCTGTATCCATCTTCTTATTGTTTTGACAAGGTTAAGTATGCTTGAACGAAAGCTGTTAGACGTCATGATGATAATCTTCACTACCATTTTTCCTTGCCAACCACCTAAGAAAGATTTGCATCTTCAAAGACAACAGAAAGTTGTTTTTTTTCATGTGTTTGGGAGACCGCATCTATTGTAAATTGATTTGAACACAGTTTTTTCTAAGACATTCTACGGATGAAATTCTCAGAATGTTCGGGGTAACCATAGCCCCAAACCCCCATACGTTGGTACATTTCCGATGCAACCAGCCCTTGGTGCAAAGCAAATTCCCCTGTTCGTATAGCCCCCTGGTTACTTTTCAAGCTCTTCACCACTGATTGTGGGCGTACTCCTTGATTTATTCAGTGGCTGTATCTTATTCTTGTGTCGTGGCATATTCATGCCGTAGACGATTCATGGTGGCTTCCTCCGTCTCCATCCATCTCTGTCACGTGTCAGTCTCTTCTTAACTTCAAGTTTATTCAAGATTCATACTTCGATTGCAGAACACATTGAGGAATTCCATGAAGGCCTTCTTCGCCATCGCATCAATCGTGGCTGTATCAAGATGCATTAATATAGGGAGTCCAGTCTTAACCCGTTGCCCATGGGGTAGATGGGTTTACTCATCGTCCGGGGCAGTACCACCACTCTACCTTTTAGTGCCTTCAGTGACTATGTCACTTTCAGCTCTAGGGTAGAGATGCCGGCGCTTGTGGTTGGTTTGTCATCATGAACAGGGTCTGCTGGTGACTGACTTGCCAGTCTGTTCCCTGGCTATACCTGAGGGTACTGTTCGAATGGGTGCACTGCAGGCCCGCCGCACGATAGTACAGAGGCCCAAACCCATTGGTAGCGCTTTGGGAGGCTGCCTCATCAGCTGGTGTATAATCCCGGGCTGCCTGTTATGCCAGTTCGCAACTGGAGCCACTCTTAGCTCGCAGCTCCGGGGGCCCTTCTGAGGCCACAGGATAGCTAAGGGAGCTCTCAAGGGACTTCAGTTTACCGCTACCACTGTCATTTTGACTGTCCCAACCACCACTCACCATTCCTTCAAAATGATTAAAAACAATTCAAACAACTCAACTGCAGCAACTAACGTGGCACCTAAACCCTTTTCCATCTCCTTCTGCAACATCCGTGGACTTTCTTCCAACATCAATCCAGTATATCATCATCTCCAATCCATAAACCCTTATGCACTCTTCATCACTCAAACCAAAATCAAGCCTCTTGATCCCAGTAACAGCACCGTTCTCTCTCCTCATCTCAAATGCCCAGGTTATGAGTTATTTTCCTCCTTCTTCCCTAATGGTGGGGTTTGTGCATTTATTCGCTCTGATGTGCAGACCTTACACCTCAAACAATTCGATCTTTCTAATCCTGGCTTTCAACTCTTATGGCTGAAAATTTCCCTTCCTCATGCCACAAAGTACATTTGCACTCTATACCGCTCTCCCAACTCAAACAATCATGAACTTCTCTTCGACCACCTTTCTAAATCAATCGAAACCATCACTTTACAATCTCCACGCTCTGAAATCATTGTTCTTGGTGATTTTAACATCCACAACTCCGACTGGCTCTCCTATTCCTCCAATGTCACCAACCCTGCTGGTCGGGAAGCTGAGGCCTTTGCCATTGTCAATGACTTGACACAGGTAATTTCAGAGCCGACACGCGTTCCTGATCGTGCAGGAGACAAAGCAAATACTCTCGATCTTTTCCTTACATCTAATCCTAGCATTTACTCTCCTCCCACTGTTAGCTCTCCTCTTGGTAACTCTGATCATTGTCTCATAACCTTACGGCATGACTTCCTCCCTCACCTGGATAGACCCTTTGCTCCGCAAAGAGTCTTCCACTACAGCAAGGCTGACTTGGACTCCCTTTGCACTTTTTACTCTTCTTACCCTTGGTCCTCAGGCTTTTCAAATGATCCTTCCTCCCTTGCTTCTTTCATCACCGATGCAATACTTCTTGGCATGGATCTTTTTATTCCTTCTTCTTACAAGCCTGGTAAAAAAAATTCCCCAAGTGGTTCAATTCACAGTGCGCCAAAGCTGTGAATAACAAAATCCACTACTTCAAGGAATGGAAGCGACTTCAAACCCAACACTCAAGAACTTCTTTCATCCAGTCACGCAATATTTGCTCCAAAACCATCAAAAATGCCAAATCATCTTTTGTCCAACGCATCAACAACAAAATCGCTTCCTGCCAGGCTGGCTCTCGCTCCTTTTGGTCTATGGCCAAAGTTGTATCCCAAAACTTTTGCCAATAATCTTTCCCTCCACTAAAAAACAGCTCTGACTCTTCTTCTACCACTCCTTCATCCAAGGCTAATCTTTTTGCGTCAATCTTTGCCTCCAACTCCAACCTGGACGACCAAGGGGTCCAACCTCATCACTTCCCATAGTTCTCAAAACCTGTGCTCCTGAACTTGCCCCTATTCTTAACAAACTATTCCAGCTTTCCTACACTCTTGGCACATTTCCCACCTCGTGGAAACAAGCCCACGTCTTTCCTATCCCAAACAAAGGCGACAAGTCTAATCCACTCAACTATCGTCCCATTGCAATCACTTCACTCATCTCTAAAACTATGGAGACCATCATCACTAAGCAACTTCTTACCTTCCTTGAAAAAAGCAATATTCTCTCTGATCACCAGTATGGCTTTCGAAAAGCCAGGTCTACTGGTGATCTTCTTGCTTATGCTGTCCATGTCTGGTCCTGTGCTCTAGAATCCAGTGGTGAGAGCAGAGTTATCTCTCTCGATATCTCCAAGGCCTTTGATCGCGTTTGGCACAAGGGTCTCCTCGCTAAACTGCCGATGTTTGGTCTCCATCACACTCTCATTAATTGGATTGGTAGTTTCCTCTCTGATAGGTCAATTGCCGTCAGAGTGGACGGCTTCCTCTCCAATCTGCACTCTATCAATGCTGGTGTACCCCAGGGCTCTGTCATCTCCCCTGTACTCTTCATCCTCTTCATCAATGACCTGCTCACCTCTACCTCTTCTAGCATTCATTCCTTTGCTGATGATACCTTCCTAAGTTCTTCATTTTCGTTCAATCCAAATGACCATGCTTCCACCGATATCCAACTCCACAGAAACATTTCAGCCTCGCTTCTCTCCAATGATCTGACAGTTATTGAGAAGTGGGGTAAAGACAACCTAGTTTCGTTCAACCAAAGCAAGACGAAACAGGCTGTCATTTCACGCAAACGTAATCAAAACTTTCCAGCTGTCTTCATGAATGGTGATGAACTGGGCACTTCAGCTTCTTTCACACAACTTGGTCTTTCCCTTTCAACTAATCTCACTTGGAAAACTCCCATCCATTCCCTTGCTACACATGCATCTCATAAGCTCGGTTTCTTCGCCAGAGCCCGCTGGTTTTTCTCATCTTCTCACCTTCTATCAATATACAAGTCCCAAATCCGTCCTTCTTTAGGGTACTGCTCCCACGTCTGGGGCGGTGCTCCAAACTCTTCTCTCTGTCTTCTCGACAAAGTCCAGTCCAAAGCCATCCATCTCATCAATGATCCTAACCTCACCAAATCGCTCCAACCTCTTTCCCATCGTCGTTTAGTTGGAGATCTTTCCATCTTTTATAGACACTTTCACGGGCATTGTTCTCAGGAGATCAGGGAGATTATTCCAGTTCCTCTGAGGTGTGTTAGGACCACCAGAAGCTCAACTCATTCACACCCTTTCCAAGTTTCACTGCCTACTCCACGAACTTCATCCCACAAATAATCATTCATCCCTAGCACATACAATTTGTAGAACGTCTTGCCTTCCTCTTGCTTCCCTGAATCTTACAACTTGCCGTCTTTCAAATCTAAGATCAAAAAAATTGATCTGATCTCCTCTCCTCTTAGCCTTTCGCTTTCTTCCTTTGTTAATAACCAGTTTGCTGGTTGCAAAGCTCCATAGTATCCAACAACGTAGCTGCCCCCCGTTTTGGACTTAGCTCTGAACAGAAAATTAGGGAAAGTAGAATTACTGATGAAAATAGAGAATTCATTTATCAAAGACCCCAAAGTTCAAAAGACAAATCTTATGCTACGAAGTTATCCCATGCTTTCAAACTAACGTATTATGTCTGAGGATTTACATTACATAAACTGTCACCGACGCATCGGCCATGTCCCATTCCACAAATGCTGAAGAATTTCATTCATAGCTTTACAAAAGTTGAAAACAACGCATTTCAAGCAGCGTTTCTCGAATTTCTCAAAAGGAGAGAGGGAGAGAGGGAGAGAGGGAGAGAGGGAGAGAGGGAGAGAGGGAGAGAGGGAGAGAGGGAGAGAGGGAGAGAGGGAGAGAGGGAGAGAGGGAGAGAGGGAGAGAGGGAGAGAGGGAGAGAGGGAGAGAGGGAGAGAGGGAGAGAGGGAGAGAGGGAGAGAGGGAGAGAGGGAGAGAGGGAGAGAGGGAGAGAGGAAGAGAGGGAGAGAGGGAGAGAGGGAGAGAGGGAGAGAGGGAGAGAGGGAGAGAGGGAGAGAGGGAGAGAGGGAGAGAGGGAGAGAGGGAGAGAGGGAGAGAGGGAGAGAGGGAGAGAGGGAGAGAGGGAGAGAGGGAGAGAGGGAGAGAGGGAGAGAGGGAGAGAGGGAGAGAGGGAGAGAGGGAGAGAGGGAGAGAGGGAGAGAGGGAGAGAGGGAGAGAGGGAGAGAGGGAGAGAGGGAGAGAGGGAGAGAGGGAGAGAGGGAGAGAGGGAGAGAGGGAGAGAGGGAGAGAGGGAGAGAGGGAGATAGGGAGATAGGGAGAGGGAGAAGTATCATTGAAGTTAGTGCTGCTGTCAAATGCACCAGTCCATCGGTCGATGGATTGATTTGAATGTGTTTTATATAAATTATTCGTTGATTCTTCTTCCCAAATCTGGACAAATAAGATCTTGCTTTGCTTCTTTTAGTATCGTTTAATTTATTGTCTGGCGAACAGTTCAATCGATAAATGTTATATCAATTTGACTGTTGCTCCATTTTAGGCAAAATAGCTCATCAATTTTCAAAGATAATTTCAGTTAGCTTGTGACAAAATATCTGAAATGTTCCAAAATTGTCTTGCTATACTTTGAAAGTAAATCAACCGACAGATGGCAATAGTTTTTGCATAAAAGTGCTTATTCCTCCATTCTACCTATAAGTATATCTTGGCAATGGAGCGCCCTGCTGCAACGAACAATATGAAAGGAATGCGTTGGATACCAGCATTGAGCAGAGGCGAACCTCTCAACCAAATCGACCAGCAATGCAATAAGCTGCTTCGCATACTCGATTTGGAGCTCAGCGGAAACAAGAGACAGGGCTCTGAGCTTTTTTTCTAGGGAAAATTACCATTACGAGGTAGCCTCCCGCTGCCATTTTCACCAATGGTGTTATTATTGTGACGCATACAGGATTCGAGCTCACACCCCCTGTGTTACTAGTCCGAATGCTGACTGCTTCACCACGGCACCACTTAACGCTGCATAACTGAAATAGATGTTGGCGACATTGTCATCGTTGCTATTATTTCGCGGTCATCTCTAGCCCTTTCATGCCCTCCTAGTTCCTCTTTGTCGTGTTTCATCTTAGAAACACAGAATTTCTCGCACTTTATTTGAATATACATTTGTTTACTTGCCATTCCTTTAAAATTGGCAATAACAATATGCAGGTGTCGATCCATGCTCAAAATGTTGAATATCCGCCGTTTGAGATTGCTCGGACACCTGTGTAGCATGTCGGCAGGGAGGTTGCCCAAAGACATTCTATACTCTGAGATCAGCAGTGGTGCAAAAAATAGGGATCGCCCCTTGTTCAGAGTCAGAGATGCCGCCAAAAGGGACATAGTGGCTCTTGACATCCCACCTGACAACTGGGAGGAGTTGGCGGAGAACAGGCCGAGGTGGAGGAGGAGGCTTCGAAACCAAGGCATCCGTCTGGACAAAGAATGGTTTGCTAAACCAGCCAAGAAAAGCACTGAATTTATCCACCATCCGCGTCTGTGGCCCAGTGGTAGGATGCTCGCTTTGTATGCGGCAGGTCGGAGCTCGATACCCGGTCGAGTCAGAACAAAGACTTAAAAAATGGTACATGCTATTTCCCTCCTTAACATTCAGCACTTCGGGAAAGAGCATGGGGGTGAATCACACAATGCTACCAGGTGGCCAGCCCTCAGCTGTAGCATTCACTGTGCTTGCACAGCTGTGTAGCCCAAAGGCAAATGAAACGGAGATTGGCGCCGCCCTATTCACCAAAAATGGTGAGGGAAGGAACTTTGACTTTTGACTTGAAACTACCTCCCTTAGATTTCGCGGGCACCATTACACCATCATTATTTTTATTATTATTATTGATATGGATGCGTAGTGCGAACTTCATTGTTGGCTACAGCTGGATTCGACTGCGACTTACATTGCACTCACAATGTTCTGATGCATTTAAAGGGGGCTTGTCATAGCCACTGATCATTGGTGCTCCCACATTAATATACCGTTTTGCCAACTGTTTTTGCCACCTTCTCTCCAAATCGTGGACCAAAGGAAGCTTGAACAACAGTGGAACCGGAGGGAGGCATCTTATATACTGTGCTGGGGACAAGATCGTAAAAACGCGGGGAGTCCAAGTGATGATACACTAATAACAACTCGAATTTCTACTTAAAAAGCTGTCTTCAATGTGTGTCGAGGGAATCTGAAAACCAAACAAATTGAAGCTTTCCTGTGTGAGAAATGACCTTCGCTTCCTTTTAAGGAAATGGGAACCATTTTTTTTTTTTTTTTTTTTTTTTAGTGGGTTATGTTGAGGAAAGGCCATGGTGACCTATACAAAGCCCCTACATAGGGAGAAAGAAGAAAGCGAGCAGCTAAGAGGATAGAGAGATAAGATCAAGTTTATTTACCTTAGATTTGAAAGATGGCAAGTTGTAGGACTCAGGAAAACAAGAACAAGGCAAGACGTTCCATAAGTTGCATGTTCTTGGGATGAATGCTGATTTGTGAGATAGAGTTCGTGGATTAGGCTGTGAAACTTGGAAAGGGTGTGAATGAGTTGAGCTTCTGGTGGTCCTGACACGCCTCAGAGGAACTGGAATAATATCCCTGATCTCCTGAGAACAATGTCCGTTAAAGTATCTGTAAAAGATGGAAAGATCTCCAACTAAACGACGATGGGAAAGAGGTTGGAGCGATTTGGTGAGGTTAGGATTATTGATGAGACGAATGGCTTTGGGCTGGACTTTGTCGAGAAGACAGAGAGTGGATTTTGGAGCACCACCCCAGACGTGGGAGCAGTACCCTAAAGAAGGACGGATTTGGGACTTGTATATAGATAGAAGGTGAGAAGATGAGAAAAACCAGCGGGCTCTGGCGAAGAAACCGAGCTTATGAGATGCATGTGTAGCAAGGGAATGGATGGGAGTTTTCCAAGTGAGATTAGTTGAAAGGGAAAGACCAAGTTGTGTGAAAGAAGCTGAAGTGCCCAGTTCATCACCATTCATGAAGACAGCTGGAAAGTTTTGATTACGTTTGCGTGAAATGACAGCCTGTTTCGTCTTGCTTTGGTTGAACGAAACTAGGTTGTCTTTACCCCACTTCTCAATAACTGTCAGATCATTGGAGAGAAGCGAGGCTGAAATGTTTCTGTGGAGTTGGATATCGGTGGAAGCATGGTCATTTGGATTGAACGAAAATGAAGAACTTAGGAAGGTATCATCAGCAAAGGAATGAATGCTAGAAGAGGTAGAGGTGAGCAGGTCATTGATGAAGAGGATGAAGAGTACAGGGGAGATGACAGAGCCCTGGGGTACACCAGCATTGATAGAGTGCAGATTGGAGAGGAAGCCGTCCACTCTGACGGCAATTGACCTATCAGAGAGGAAACTACCAATCCAATTAATGAGAGTGTGATGGAGACCAAACATCGGCAGTTTAGCGAGGAGACCCTTGTGCCAAACGCGATCAAAGGCCTTGGAGATATCGAGAGAGATAACTCTGCTCTCACCACTGGATTCTAGAGCACAGGACCAGACATGGACAGCATAAGCAAGAAGATCACCAGTAGACCTGGCTTTTCGAAAGCCATACTGGTGATCAGAGAGAATATTGCTTTTTTCAAGGAAGGTAAGAAGTTGCTTAGTGATAATGGGACGATAGCTACGTGGATCAGACTTATCGCCTTTTTTGACATAGGGAAGATGTGGGCTAGTTTCCAGGAAGAATGAAATGCACCAAGAGTGCAGTAAAGCTGGAATAGGTTATTAAGAACAGGGGCAAGTTCAGCAGCACAGGTTTTGAGAACTATTGCTGGAATACCATTAGGGCCTTTAGATTTGGGGGTGTCGAGCTGGAGAAGGGTTTGGCGGATTTTTCGAATGGAAAACTTGATGGGTGACATTTTGAACTTCGAAGGAAGGAAGTGACGTGGTTGGAACCCCTGGTCATTCAGGTTAGAATTTGAAGTAAAACTGACCCAAAAGAAAGATGGCCTTGGATGAAGGAGTGGCGGAAGAAGAGCCAGAGTTATTTCTAAGTGGCGGAAGGATAAGTAGCAACTTAAGTTTTAGGCCAGTTATAGGAGAGAACTGTGGCCATAGGCCAAATTAAGCAAGACCCAGCCGAGTAAACGATGGTATACGTGGCTCAAATCCCGTCGAAGTTAGGAAGACCTAACCATATGGTACTGTAAAGTCTTTCTCCTCCAAGTTGGCACCTTCTCTTCCCAAAAATGTCATGCCTTCCCTGGGAAATATAAGCAACCACGTAGATGAAAGAACCAGGTTGCTGGTGATGTCACCTCAGTCGGACACAATCGAATGTCTTGGCGCTCAATGCCCCAAGTTACTATCATCTTGTCGTCAGGAGCCACTATTGGCAGAGTATGGCAGTACTGCAAGTTAGCATTTGGGAATCAAACGTTTGTGTCATTGGTTGCTCAATCGAGAGATTTCCACTTGCCCCGAGTCCCTTCACGTTGGCGGGAGTAAATCTGAAGATTTTAGCTGAAAAAGCTAGAATTTAGAGTAAGTTGTTGAAAGACGGCACAAAATACCGTGGAAAGCTCCCCTGACCGCCAAATAGCGCAAATACGAATTTAAAGTTGTCATCAATGATTGCGTTGCAATCATTATTATACTTTGTACTTAGATTCAGATTCTCTTGTAGTGAGAAAATATGCAACAATGAATTCGTTAGATTTTCACTTCTTCTTCTTCAGGGCTTTCGTCTGTGACGATCAGCCACAGAATATGAAACTTTTCCGATTAATCCTCGCCAGCTCCCGCTGTCTTGTGCCAATGCTTAAGATTTTCACTATCTGATCGAAATAAAAGGTTTTTTTCAAGCTGGTGACTCATTTGGGTGGTGCCGTGGCGTAGTTGTTTAAGCATGCGAACTCACAACACAGGGGTTATCAGTTCGATTCCTCCACGTGTCACTTTTAAACCGCCATTGGTGAGGAAGGAAATGGGAAACCACCTCATGAATGTCACTTCCCTGGAAAAAAACAGCCCTGACTCTGGTTTCTTCTACGCTCGAAATCGAGTAAGCGATGCAAGGACTCATTTGGATGTCTTCAAGCTCGACATTGCGTTAAATATCTTCAAGTTCCTAAAAACCAATGACTCAATTGATAAATCTTTATGTTGACAAGACTGCATAAAACGAAAATGCCACTTTCGACTATTTCTCTTGAAATAAACTCTTCCTTCAGACATGGGAAGCGCCCCCCGGGATTTATTACGAAAACAAATTAGAAGTGCGGATCCCATTTCATTCACGCGAGAAAACGCGAGTAGTCGCGACTAATTGCGTACAATAAGCTCAAACGGACCAAATCGTTGATGGATTGTTGTATAAATTGTAACAGAAAGCTCGCCGCTTCGTAATACGAAAACCACGCTCAAAACAGAAGGATCTTCACCAATACATTGCAGCATTTACTCTCGTGTCGCATCAACGAAAGGATTTTAAACGAGTGTAGGGTTTCTGCCGAACTTCCCGTTTAGCTGGCTGTTTGCATAGCTCAAGAGACAGGTATGGCTGACTTTTCACTTTAATTTAGGCCTAGCGATCAGACTATTCAGGCAGTTCACTCCGATGATTCGTACACAAACCGCGTTGCCATGATGTTAGAATTGCATTTAACGGAAGTGTTCCTAATGCAGAAAGATATCTCTGTGGATAAATTACACATGGTTATCGGTGTTCTGCACGGTTTTAAATCCGATTTACCATTTATGAGGTTTTTATGACTTGTCGAAAAATGCCAAATTTTGAATCTGAAAGTAGCTGTCAGTATATCCCCTGTAATTTTTCTAAGCAACACATTAAACATCCAAATCGACTCTTGTCTGCTCTATGCTTTTATATGTGGTTTATGAGAGTTGTGTGCAAATTAGAGTTCTATGTTCATCGTCCTAAATGTTGTAATTTAGTGGGTTGAGAAAACTCTCTTGCAATATGTTATGAATGACATTCCGGTTATGAACTATATTTTAACCTTTATTTGGATTTTTATTACATTTGGGTTTGTTTCAATTTTCATCATAGTTGTAATTTGAAAATCATTTGTCTGCCGTCTGAACTGCGGGTCGCCAGTTGGGGATTATTCAAGTCGTTTCCAACGACCCTATGGTAATTAGGAAGCAGACAAAGTTGATCTTTCTGGTAGCGGATTAGTCGTAGACTATGTACATCAGTTCATTCTTCTTGTCCCGTTTTCGTCTGTTTCTGTTCAAACTGTTAAATACAACGAAGCCGGATATTCTTCATTAAGGTAATGCAAATGATGTCTGTATTCATTATAAAGGAGGCCACCTTCTTCGAAGGTCTGGCACCACATAATTTGAGTTCTTAGCAGAAATTTCTCTCAGAAAATTTTCTTTCTTTGGGAAATATACGAATCACTGTGTTTTCATAAGTACGATGCGTTTTTCAGTTTCTTTTTGAGTCTTCGTTTTCTATAGTGTTGGACCAATGCTGCAAGGGTGTTGGGCTCAAACCTTGCACGGTCCAGAATAGAAACATTAAGGGCAAGTTATGCAACGGAAAGGCCCCTTAAAAATCTATTTCCCTTGAAAGCAAGCTCTGGTTTATACCTCTAATTTCTGCCATGCCCAAACTTTAGCTATAGGAAGCCTCCTCACAAAAAGAAACTTGGAGCCTGGCCTCCGCCTCTAAGTGGGGTCAATTTTTTCTGATGGAAGGGAGTCATTTTTAGCAAGATTTTAACTTGTTATTTTCATTTTTGTTTTGTATAATTTGCAATGAGCCAACAAAGGTGTCCCTTTTAACAGCAATTTTTAATGCAATATAATCTAGATGTCCCTATAACTCTTCTTTCTTTAGGTTTTTTTTCATGTCTGCCTTTTGCATTTCTTTTACTCACCATTGTCAAGTTGATGCTATCATAATTGTTATTATCGTTATTGCTAATATCATTAGTATTGTTTTCATTCTCATAATTGTCATAGTTGCTTTTTAATTTCTTAAAGTCAGCAGCTAAACAGAATGCTTATGTTTTAAGCTAAGGAATACAAAAATATAATGCAAATAAAATCATTATTCACTGTATAAGAAAATGAGACCATTCAACCCTAGCTAAATTGAAGTGCAATCATTAATAAACTAATAAAATCTGATGGCAGCTCTAATTATTACATATTTCAAATTATCTTTAGAAGCCACGCACCTGATGTACATGAAATAACATGCAATTTACAGTGGCAAATGCAATTGGTTTATCAATTGTTAGGCAAATGCACCTCCTACCAACAAATCTGAAAACTCTGTTGCTTTGAAACCACAACATGAATAGTGGTCAACAATGCACATGACATTTAATCCAGTTTTATTTCATTATTCAAACTGTTCTGCTATTTTTAGATACTGTTTTAAGTCAAAGCCTTTTAAGACACACAGAGTGTGAGTGTCACCAGAATGAGAAATACTCTTTTTCAATCTTTGTTTTGTTTTGTTTGGTAATTAGTGTTCCAGCAGTGCATTAATTTCTTTGTAGGGCAAAACTTTGTTCGGTAACTTGTTACAGTGCTTCCTAACTTTGAAAAAGTTATTATCCATCAAGGTTTTCATGACATTTTACTTGAAAATAGAAGCTATCTACTTCAAGTGCTGTCTGAAGAGTATTATTACAGAGTAAGGACCAATGGTACTTGCAATATTCAATATAGAGGTTACTTTTGATGGTCCTCAATCCCAAGATGGTGTGACAGTTCTAGAATTAAAAGTAAGGAATAAAAGAATGGAAGGCTGACTTGTGCTAATGCAAATTCTGTAAAGTTTCTATAAATGAATTTCGTTATATCTATTTATGCTATTTGAGTTTCTAGGTCTTTTTCACCCTCAATTTAATTCAGTTTTAGTTGGCCTTTATTATTAGCTTCACGCCGTCCCTATTCATTGAGTAAACCAAACTTTGCATAAATGGATAATAACTACAACCAAAGACGATAATATCCTTCAAGTTGTTGATGTTACTAAAAACACACTGTGACAATGGGTTAAGTTGTTTTCCGTCATTGACGCTGAATATTATCGTTTTTCATCTGTAAGTAGTATGGACACCAATTGACCTTTGAAGGAAAGCATAATGGATTTCTGGAATTCATTTGAAAAATATTCGAGCCGCATCAATAATAGTTTTGTTGAATTGAAGAAACGGAAATAGTTGCTCGAATCTTTCTTCACTATGATGTCTTCAGGGATTTCGTGATTTACCAGCAAAGGTCAACAAGAATCATATACCAGAGGTTTATTGACAAAGAAAGGCCGTTGCGCGATTTAAATGTTAATTCATCTTAAAGGCGGTTTCCAACGGCACTCGTTGACTAACAAAAATACTACACTAGCATACTTCTGTTGTTTTCCTGGTTTGGCAAAAATCCATTTAATAAACTTTGAGAGGAGGTGCAGGATAAGATTACTGCCAATGAGAATCAATGGGCATGTAAGTTGAAAGCGATGATTGAATTCAATGGATTTAAATACGAGAGAATTTTGCACAGGAGAGCGGAAACATGAAAACGTCACGTTGAAGATCTTTTCTTACGTGGCTCATCAGAGTATTTCACCAAGTATAATGGCCAAAATTGAGCTATAGAGTTAATAAGCAGCTATGTATGTCAATACATATGAAAACGTGGTCAGATGACCAGTGGAGGCAAATGATTGGTTGCTTTTTCTGGGCCAATCATCACTTTTCATATATTTCATATTTAATTCTTCAAAGGAACGTCTTCCTTCAGCATAAGCCGGTTTTCAAGGGGTCCTCCGACAAAACATTAATAATAATCTGTGATAATGACACGAACAGTAAATTAGACTATGAATCACTGGTTACAATGATTAAGACTAGATGCAAGAAAATTGAAAATCTACGATAAACTGTAAAACGAAAGAAATCCTGGTCTCCAAATGAATTTCTTCAAAGTATACGGCGAGGATGCCTGCTCTGACTCGGCTGAGAGGCGATCCCACAGTTTTGCCCCATGTATAGGAGAATGCTCATCAATCAACGATCACCTTTCACATGGGATGTTTAACGAAGACCGATTCCTGACGTCCTAAGTGAAAAGGCGACCTTGCTCAACCAGTTCGACGCAGAATATCGTCATTGTTTGCTTTGGAGCATGCTCAGTAAGAAGTTAATCTGACCCGAGTTTCGTATAGCAAGGTATTTGTATAAGAGAGAAATTGCGAGTTCAGCATTAGGCAGCCTCGTTTTAAGTATGATAAGCGTCAGCCTATCCTTTTATTGAAATTCAGACCATCAACTGAAATGCTCAACTCACCCGCAACTGAGAAGGAGTCATCCCCGCTAGTAACACCATTCAATGCTGCAGCTATTTCACACATCCATTTAACGAATTCAAATAAGTTCATTTCCTCAATCTATTGGTGACAGCTAAATGCTACAGTCAGGAGCTGGTCATCTGGTAACTCTGTACTTCAAACGCAGACACTCTTCCCCAAAATGCTGAGAAATGCCAAGGTGGGAAGCATAATACATCATTTTCTGCTCAGATTGTTAGTTAAGGCCCGGATGCACTGTTTATTAGCGGGTGTTAAGAAGCAACAAATGCTGCTACCGTACAATCTTTACTGCTTCTGTACCACGTGTAATTCCATTAGTAATGCAAAGCTATTTGATCTCCCTTTGCTTTCATTTAAGGTCACCAAAAATGGTCGTATGCAAAAATTTGATGGTTTAAAATGAAAAAAGTATGATTTGAGCAAGAGAACCCTTTTAGGGGGAATCCTGCAGCAACCCCTCGCCATTACATAGCGCGAAGTAGCATCATTTTTTGAGAACTTACATTCATTAAAGCAAGATAACCAACGGTGGTAGCATTAACGTCGATGTTGATCTGGGCGGATTTGTGGAAACTTGTACGTCTTTTATGTAATTCACTGATACTTTTAATTCAAACCGTGACGAACCATCGCAAAAATTGATTTATGAAATAGCAGAATAATCTCAAAATGACAGAAGGGGTTTTATTTATTCTGCTAAATGCAGTTTTTATTCACTGATCTTGTTCGTCGCGGACAATCTACCACCGAAATCAATGGCTTAAATTTCCAAATGAAAAAAATAATTTTTCAAGTCATAACCCTGATGAAAAAACGAAAAAAATTCAGATCTAATTAAAATGCAAATATTTGTTAAAAATAATTCGTGATCGACAAGTTACTCTTGAAACATTTACCCAGCACACAAAATGTTAGCCATGTTTGACGATGAACCCAGAACTCTTATTCGCAAAAATTTATTAGAAACAAGGAAAACTACTGAAAAAAAAGACTTGCTTTTGGGTGCACAAATCACAGGGAATACACGGATATTTTGCTTTCAGATTCAAAATTTGGCATTTTTGGACAAGTCGTAAAAACCTCATAAATGGTAAATCGGATTTAAAACCGTGCAGAACACCGATAACCATGTGTAATTTATCCACAGAGATATCTTTCTGCATTAGGAACACTTCCGTTAAATGCAATTCTAACATCATGGCAACGCCAGTCGCGTGGGTCAGATCATTGGGCCTATTTAAATCAATCCTTGTGTTGATCATTTGTTAGTATTGTCAGCGACGTAAGTGGTCTGTACTGCCGATAATGAACATTGAAGAACAGATTAACTCATTATTAAAAGCTATGTGGTCAGACTTAAAGAGTCTATTTCTTGCGCCGGAAAAACTCGATTCTACAGAACTGAGAGCACAAGCCATGGTGTTCAGCGAAGCGGAAGGCCCTCCGCTATGCGAGTTGTCTTCTCACATATCAAAATTGAATTTTTAATTTCATCTCCAATTGTGGCCAGTCTATCTACTTCTGTAAATCAGTAAAAACAAATGGTTAAGAACGGTGATGCACAGGCCTTTGCTTTAACCTATTTATTTAGAAAAACCAACTTTGAATGAATAAATTACAACAACAACAATAATACTGATGCAAAAATATGCCGATTGCCGGATAGGAAGTTTTTATGAAGAATAGTCTTTGATTTAGAATTAAGTTTGGACAATAGACAACAACTTTACTGTTTCTAAGAATCTTCCGTTTCCGTTCACTTTGCTGGAGGCAATCAATGTGTAGCTGCTGCAGATATTATTTAGGGAAGGTACTTTGTGGAGGGCATATCTTATAGACCCTTTAATCCCATCTCTGCCATTAAAACTAATTCATAGTTTACTGCTGCACGTTCACAATTAATCCCTTTAACGCTGTATCGTATCGCATTCAATCATATAATGTGTTGATTCTTCAATCCGCCTCCACTTTCCTTGCCACTTTGCAGGCTCTTTTCATCAAATGATTTTACTTTTGGTGGCAGCAATGCCCAACTGGAAACCAGCGTTAAATTGAGCGACGTCAACTAACCTGAACCACTCATAACCCTCAGGGTGAACTGTTTATAGTAGACAGTCTTGTTTGCACTAGGGGTGCACAAAATTGGTGCTACGTGCATAACAGAAAGGTGAAGTTGGCCCCACCATTAACTGCTACACATTTACCAACCTCAGAAGGGTTCCAAGCTGAGTTATCCTTGCGGGTGGGCGGTCTGGAAGGCAGGATGGGATTTGCCACCACGTAGGATCGAATTCTGGCTTCATGCTTGGCAGGACAGCAGATTATCCGCTTATACAACCACCCAAACAGCCTGAAATAGACATGTTAAGGAAGATGAAATGTCTCATGGCTACAGGAGTTCTCATTTTACAAAACATTTCCAACACATCAAGCAAGTGATTTCGCCTTTTCCAAATGACGTTCCAAAGAGAACCCCCTCTTTAAAAGGATGCAAGCTTGATAACAGGACACACGTTGATAACAGCATTGCATGTTGAAGTGTCAATTCCTGTTTAAAGATTCGTATTATTATTATTTTTATTATAAATAACAACTTGGCTCTGCTATGAAGGAAGCACTTTGAGATTTATTCAGGGGGTAACGTATTCTAATTAGATATTCGATCTACCCAGCACTGCCCATTTTTAGAATTTTGGAAGTAATCCAAACGTCATTGCAACCTACCTGTAACAGTATGGTTCTTGTCAGCATGGATCAATGGTAAGATTCTTGCGCATTGATCCAATGGTCAATGGTTCGAATCCGCCTTCCGCTAAAATTTCACTTAGATTGAGGAGAGTCGTCAGGTTCCTGTATTTCCTGGCGTATAACTCATGAGGCGTAGTCACATGGAGAGGACGAGTATTGACATTGGTCGATAAGCAAAAGCTTCTCAGTGTCCAAATGTCTATCTTTGACATCCACGTAGAATCATTTGCATAAAAAGATGTGCGGTTTGCTGTTGTCTTCATGTGGAAATTTCAGGTGAGAAAGGGTTCTATTGTGATTGTATAACGAAGTTATCCCTTCAGTCAAAGCCTTAATCCCTGTTGAGAATACCAATTCTCTCTGATTCTTTACTCGCGAGTGACCGAGAGAAACTTCGAAGAGAAGACTGCCGTTGAGTTTTTTATGTAACTATGATGAATATCAACTAACGATACATTGCGAGGTCCAGTTTACCCTGTCTACTCGCCTATCTGCTGCCTTCCTACTCGCTCCCCCTTTGGTTAAACGAATCCTTTATATTCAAACTTTTCTACAAGGAAATGCAGTTTTATCGAACAATCCGCGACATAGAATTAAATACGTAATATCGTTGTTGACCTGAACAATACCTGAATGACCTCCGATATCTCCTTATTTTGTTTTCGTAAACAGACGTTCGCGCACATAGAAATAAATGAACTACTGGATAGGAAAAGATAAATAAAGTTTTTCTCCTTGTTGCGTGCGCGCTGGGCATGCTGGGAAACCCAAAAATCCCAAACATCTCTTTCTTGGGATTGAAATTAAGCACTGCTAGTTGATTTCGCCTTTTGAAAGACTCTGTTGAATGTCCTTTTGAAGTATCAACAATGATTCTGCATAATTTTTTCAGTTTTTAATGCTTGATAGTTTTTTGATAGATACCTCTACACAAACTAAGGCCCTGTTCATACTACACAAACTAAACCGGGTTCGTCCCATTTGAGACTAACCCATAAGGCCCTGTCCATACTACACAAACTAACCCGGGTTCGTCCCATGTGAGACTAACCCATAAGGCCCTGTCCATACTACACAAACTAACCCGGGTTTGTCCCACGTGAGACTAACCCATCGTCAGAGGTGACTTCGACCAAGGGCGAACCTTGTTTAGTTTTGTAACGCATGCGCTCATTGGCAAATTTTCTGAGCACTAAAAACGAGTTTCTTCAAGGTAAAGGAATCAAGAAATCAACTCTAGTTTTATTAATAGAACGAAGAACATGGAACTCAATGTATTGGAATCTGCTAGAACATCCATGGATGAACATGGAGGAAGCTCTTTGCGTCATAATTATCTTGAGGGATGAAAGGTCCAGGAGCAGCGAGGTAACTGCGCCAGGAAAAAGCACCTGTACGAAATAATGTTGAAAAAGAAGTTGGCTGTGAGCGAAAGCGCAGACAAGGCTAAAATAAACAGTGCATATAGTCGTACAAGGAAGTGAAGACAATCCCAGTTTATTAAGAAGAGTGACGAAAACACTTGAGTTTAATGAGCAAGTAGAGAAGGTAATGGGAGATAGGCCCATCACTAAGCCATCCTGTGTTTCCTATACAGGTGAGCCGACTCTCTTTAACCTTTATCAAAGACATTAGAAATATAAAGATAAAAGATCCAGAGAATGGAGATAGCAACTTAACACAAGAGGTACTGTTAAATGATGACAGTACCCTAATCAGCTGGTGAGTCTATCAAGATCGGTGTCTACCCCTGGAGGATGTATCAACATCTTCACCCAAAATTCAGTAGGCCCCCCTAATGGCCTACTCTACCAGCATTAATGGCATCTGCCAAACAGTCTTTATCCAAAAATGTTGAAGGAGTTTAAATTCTCACATATAAGCTTAAGAGTTTAAATTCTCAGATATCATGAAACAAGTTCAAGAGCAAGAACGCCTTAATCGAAACGAGGAGAATAGAAAGGTGAACAAGAACTATAGTATAACTGCGCACGCGTAACATCTGTTAACCCGGGTTCGCCCCAGGTTTGTGTCCACACCAAAATCAAGTGTGGACAAAGCAGGGCTTGCCCTGGGTTAAAACTAACGTTAGTTTATGTGGTGTGGACAGGGCTATGGGTGGTCTTATTGTTTGGGATAATAATAAGATGACTCTGAATATTGTCGCCAACCATCCGCCCCCTTTGGGAGTCGTAGACTTGCATTTTTTCAAAGGTGAAGGGGGGGGGGACTTTTGCTTGTTGAGCTTTAAAACATGAAACGATCTGCATTTAGTACCACCTCTATTTCACTCTGACTTGAAATTGTCATATGAAAAACTTGCAAAATATCTAGTTTTGTAGTATAACACCCATGAGGGTAGCAATTTTTACGCAACATTGAAATCCAGATTCAGCCAAGTTAGTCTAGTGAAGAATAATACAGATCATTTTATCAAGGGGGGCTTATTGCCATATTTAACCCAATGGGGTCGGTGAACCACCAGAGTCTCCATCCATGGTCTCTTCTGCTCTCAAGTAATTAGTATGCATTTGGATTCATTGAATTACCATACAAGAAGTGATTAATAATTCAATATCGCCATCTCTCATGTTCAATCATGCTAGCAGTCACTAGAATTGGACAGTTGGATAAATCTAGGACCAAGATTCGATTGATTGTACAAAACGATTATTTGAGAGTGCTGCGAGGACATTTCTGTTTCGATATCTGACAAATAAGTATATGTTGATAGAGGCATTTCAACACTTCAGTTATTTTTTCATCGCAGGCATGTCTGTTTGTAACCACGAAATCAAGGTGTTATCCCGTTCATCATTCCAAATGTCTGTGTTTTTAATTAGTTGTAGAATGCATTGGTTTGTGGTGAGAATTCATCGGCCTTTTTCTCTGATCTGTATTCATATACAATGCAATCTTAAGAGAATAGATTGTGCGTTGTCTGATGAGAAATTCTTAAAGAAGTAAATTCATTTCTACTGATATGAGCCTACATTGGGCATCAATTTTTAATGAATATTATGGGATTCATCGAGGACCCAATTACAGATGAACAAGGGTGGCGCCAAAAAGGTGGCAGGGGCCTGCAGCCCTCCATCGGGGAACAAAGTAAAGTCTGTGACAATAGCCCCTCTATCGGGGCGAGACCCCTGCAAGCGAACACGAATATTGATGTCTGATGCACGCCAAATGCACGTGGACTGAAAAGAATTCAGAAGAGAGAATGCTTCTGCAGCCCTGCTCTCAAACAAGACAAGACAATGAGTCACTCTCAGCTTCGTCAATTTGTTCTTTCGTGCTTTCTTCCCATCATCCGCAGGTAAATCTTAGAAAACTGAGGAAAAGCTTTTCGTTTATTGAGCAGTGTTCAGGCCGCCGTTCACCTCTCAATAGACCTTTCCTCGCGATTCCTGGATGCCTGGAGTAAACGAGAAAAACCGGTTATCCCCGCGTTGATGGTGGATAGTAAGTCCAAATTGGACCTCGAAGCACTAACAACAAAGTCTGAAATCCAATGCATTCCCACCAAGCTGTCCTCACTTAATGTAACTTATCTTGTCTCATTAGGCGCATATGAAATTTCTGGCATACGAGGAGGCCGTTTCAATTCTCAAAGATAAATTTCACAAATAAATATGTACATATTTTTGTCTGGTGATACACTGAACGGATCAAAAATGGAGAAAATGAGACGTAGATTTGTTAATATATAATTCGGTTTGACTTTGTTTTCCCGTAACCGGTTTGAGCAAAAATTATCTTATTGGATTTTCCAGTGTGATAAGTTATGGTTGACTCTTGAAGTCAATTTGCGGTCGGGTTTGTGTCGAATTCGTTAGAGTGAAGTTACTTCACCTAGTTTTAGCTGACCACATAATTTCACAATACCACAGATGACATGGAATGCACCCTGAAGCAGCTTATGGAATTCCAGATTTCCAATTTTCACCCTCGTGGACCTGAAGCTATCTAATTTAGATGAAGCTTCACAAATTGAATAGAACATGAGTGGTCATGATATGTAGTGATAATTATTCAATCCCTGTGCCTTTCATATCTTTAATAATTAAAGCAATTGAGGCACAACGTAAATTTAACTTTGTTTGAGAGCAATTTGGGACAAATTCCTTCTGAAGAACGCCATCCTTGATTACAAGAACGCAGACAGAATTCATTGCTCTGAAGAAGTCTCGACAAAGGCGATAACAAAATATTATATAAGTTGGTAAACATTTCTTTTCAAAATGCCAGGTTCATATTATCAAACTGCACTGAAAGTACTCTGGTTTCAGAATCAGCGAGACACCACAATAATCCCGCCACACGCTTGAAGGAATGTCTTTCATTTTTACATGATCATGTATCATCGAAGGTTTCTGTAATCCAGCGTCCGTCAACGCAAGGGCTGCCCGAAAAACCCATCCCTGTTACTCACTGCGACCGTCACCCTTCGTTTAGCATAGCCGTGTTGGACGTTTTCGTCTTTCGTCTTTCTTTGTGTAACCCTATTCATTGGCTCTTGCAAGTGAACAATGGACTCGAACGTCTGACCTGCTTTCGAGCTGTCATCCCAAGAGCACGTGGGTTGTATCATATCACAGGTCCTCCAATTAGATTAGAAGAATCACCAAAAAGTTATCATTGAATATTCACAAATTTTCCTTGTTTTAATTCTTTGCCTGGGGCCATAACCCCTCGTACTGCGTACCCCAGTGTCTGAGGAAATGTGATGATACTGCTTTGTATCTGTGTTTATGGTTATGCCGTTTGGAAAGGCCTAAATAATTACCGCCAAGAAGCAAATCTCATCCGAGCGTCCCTAAGCCCTCTATGTTTACATACCATGTGATTCGCGACTTTTCTTGTTAAATATTAATGCTCAAAAGGTTATCAATAATGCAGGTAAAAACACGCAAGGTTTTGTAAGTTTATTAATTGAGGCCATCCGATTAAAATCGTGTTTTGCTCATCTGTCGTAAAATCTCTCAGGAATGAATTTCATTAGATAAGTTGGTTGGTTTTTCTCACCGAAATCGGCTTGATATCTCAACGCAGTCTTGATGGGGAAGTTCACCAGTCCGTAGAAATGTCTATTGTTACGGCGTCACCATCATTCAGAGAGTGGTCCTTTAAGTAAAGGGTTCGGATTAATGGATCGTCGCGTAATCCCTATTCCCTTACCATTCTTGCCTTTATAAAGCGACAATATTCCACATCAGAACTTTGTATCATGGCTGAGAACTGTTATGAAAACATAAACCACAGCTGACAAGGTCAGAGTTATCTGCAAGACATTCGCGATTAATTGAGAATCATAAACAACACATCTTTGGAAGCACATTTTATGCACGGAAAAACACTCTTTAAAGTTTGCCATACTCAAGTTGTTGAAGGACGTTATCAGATCTCATCCTTTTCTGGTTTTTTCAATTGTGCAGATTCAATTTTACTTCGGCTTACCAAGGTTTGTGTGTAAATTTCTGTTTTCTGGATAATGAATGTTTGATGATATGTCTCCTTAATCATGTGGAGCAAATATAACTACTAACATCTATGGTAATAAAGTATTTTAGGTCACCCAGTTGTGTAGCTATCACCCCCAGAAGGAGAGATTTTTGCAAGAACGCGAGTTCAAACCTGTATTTCGGTGAGATAGTGGGCGAAGTGAGACGACACTAGGGTATCGTAAGTGCAATTGACGTAATTGACGTAAGTGCAATTGGTTTACGTATTGGGAGTTCGTTTAAGTTTCAACAACTCGGCTGCCAACGACGGTTTGAAAGTAGATAGAAGAAGGAATGACTGATGAAGTGTTAGCTGAAACGGTAGATGGGCCGAGGGGATAGTTTTTTTAATACGAAGAAACCCAATAAGGAGGTATCGAATTTCGAGAGCTCCATTACTTCAATTACTGTGTTTCCATTAGTTCTGACAAGGTTCATGTATCCATAATCTTATCTTTCGGTATTCGTCGTTTCCAAATCTAATTTAAAACAAGATTATGTCATTCTTCTTGTTTGGGTTAAAAATGGCCTTAAATGTGCCGAAATATTTTTCCACCATGGGAGTCTCATGGGAAGTTATCGTTTTTGTTGATATGGCGGCGAACACTCCTATTTTGACACGCTTGTATTTATGTATGTTTTTAAAATCTAGACGTGTTTGAAAATGGTACGGAACTAATGCTAAATTATTTCGAGAAATCTCTAACCGAAAATTGTAAGCATTTATCAGTCTAATTAAAATTCCATAAAAGTTAAAATTGCAGTAAAGATGTTGCATTACAGCTGATATTAATTGATTGAGATACTCAGAATGGTTATACGAAAAATTATTTTGATGAGACTGGGTGGTTTCCTCGTCCAATGGCAGCCATGTTTGAATATTGTGCGGAAAGCGCCTGCACATCGTTTTGCCCAGCCACTGCGTGGTGCAAACTGTAACTTTTCGTGACAAACAAGATATTTAGCTTAGTGTGCGGGTGACCCAAGGCTACTCATTCTATTGAGAACCTTTATTTCGTTGCGGAAAGTGTGATGTAGATCTGAGTTCGAAGCGGGGTTGATAATTTTCACCATAATTCAAGATGGCGAGGCTAACAAAATTATTGCTCAAGACTTGACGTGTCTTTTTGTATAATACCAGTAGATGCAATTAGATGCTCGGCAGAAAGTTCATTTTCCACTGAGGTCTCACGCACAATTATATTTGTTTAATTGTTTTAATTCATTTATTGATTTCGTATTGTTGAATACGGACTCGAGATAGACCTAGAGCCAAGTTTGCATTCTTGTGTTTGTCTAGGTTTTCAAATGAAAATTATCGTGGAAGCGGTCACATTAATTATTGCGGGACTTTTCACATATGATTTTATTCAAATTGCACTTTACCCCATTTAAAGTTTGCACAGCAGGCTTCTCAAAAGATGTGGTTTGTTGATATTTTGTGATTTTTCAAAGTTGAAAAGTGACAGTCTCTCTGCTAATTCCAAAGACATGTTTCATTTTCGCCGAATAGTTTGTTTTCATAGATCCTCACATACTTAGCCATTTTCTGAGTGCATCAGGTACTTTAAGTATAAAGTATTTTTTCTGCGTGCGTTTTGTTTGCGTATTAATGAACTAAGCAGGCTCTTTTGAAATGAATCCCTCCATCCATACATGCGCAACTTTTTTGCCTAGTAGTTGTTGCCAGTCTGCATTTACAGAGAAGCTCTTACTATCTTTCTCAATTTGTTGCCTGAAATATGCACACATCTTGCCCGTGAATAACTCGTGTGAAGACATTTTCATACTGAAGCATAATTCTCTTCCCTAATTGTCATAGGAGTAAGCTCAACTCATTCACACCCTGTCCAAGTTTCACTGCCTAATCCACGAACCCTGTCCCACAAATGATCATTCATCCCTAGAACATACAATTTATGGAACGTCTTGCCTTTCTCTTGCTTTCCTGAATCTTACAACTTGCCATCTTTCAAATCCAAGATCAATAAACTTGATCTGATCTCTCTCTCTCCTCTTAGCCTTTCACTTTCTTCTTTCTTCCATCTTTGGGGCTTCGTGTAGGCCACCATGGCCTTTCCTCAGCGTAACTCACTGAATCTTACAACTTGCCATCTTTCAAATCCAAGATCAATAAACTTGATCAGATCTCTCTCTCCTCTTAGCCTTTCGCTTTCTTCATTCTTCCTTTGTTGAGGCATTGTATAGGCCACCATGGCCTTTCCCCAACATAACTCACTAAAGAAAGGCACTGACGCAGCATGGAATAGTCGCTCAACCCCAACCTGCTTTCCTACAAAGCAGTCAACGTTTGAGTCAGTGTTCTTTCTATTCCCGACGAACAATGGCCGACAACCAATGGCCCTTTCACAGCTCAACTGGTCAGGCGGTTTGAAACGGTTTTTGGCAACTCTTGAGTGTTGGCATTGAGTCCATCCAATGTGTCCGAAAAAGGACACCATGGATAAATGCATTTTATTGATAAGCACTAAGCCCACATAATTCTATCTTTGAACTGTGCATATCTAATTACGAAGTCAACTAAGTGCTTTGGTAATGTTGTAATGTTGGGTTACAACTTAGCATCACTTTTCGCCAACACAAGATCCACGTATTATTTTACACAACTAGAATTGTGTTTTGTCAGAGGCTTTTTCAGAAGAGCAATTTTACTTGATGGAAACAGGTGTAATCGGATGATTTCTTGTTGTATTTTTCCCGAAGAGCTTTTCGTCAAGCGATGTGGATGTAGCTCAACTGCGGTACAACCCAACAACAGCGTCAAATATTATCTCTATTTTTGACTAGGCAACTTTTCTGCGTTAAATTGAAACACGTGTGCATCTTAGCAAACATCTTATATTCCATTTTTACCTTCCAGTTTCAACCACAAAGATCGAATTTTGCAATCATTCCTCCTCCCATCACATTTGAAGGTTAGTTGCATATCATTATCAATTCCAATTTTTCGCGAATTATATTTTTCACGGTTACAGTTTTATCATTCTGCAACCTACCGCACTTATTCACCAAAAGATACGAGAAGAGTACAGCTCATGTGTATTTATTGGTAGGTAGAGCGATGCAATGGCTGTTATAATGCTCAATTTTAATTAAGTTTGATTAGATACGGTTCGAAAACGGTGTATGAAACAGGCCTAAAGCAATCAAAGTTGTCCTGGCCCGTGAGAGAATTCAAAGCGTTTTTTGCTGAGGCCAGGGACTGTTTGTAGCTGGCAAAATTCGCAGCCAAGTCTGGTTTCAAGGGACTAACAACTATTTACGGTTATTTGATCAGTCAATTATCTTTTCGACTTGTGAGGGTTTTTTCGAATGAACACTCGATTAGCTTCCTATCGAACAGTGTCCTTGTCTTTTCTTTCGGTTTGACCCATTTGTGTGATTCTTGCCTGCTGAGTTACAGAGAGGGCTTGCGTTTGCCACCGTGCTATTTGGAGCCAGTGTTGATGAGGTCAAAATCAAGCTTTTCAACATTTGGGCTGTGATGCCCCTACCCTAATTGAAAGGTGAAAATTTTGACAGCCAGCACTTTTTCTGTTTAGCTATGACGAATGAAGTCGTTTCCGTGTTATATGACTGCATTTTTCTAGTGTTGGCTTGAATACACGAAAAGTTACCCACGCATTTGTCATTTGCTCTTAACTCGTCTAAGCCCAAGTTCGAGCATAAATCACTTTTGAAGGATCAAATTGGAGAAGGAGATGACGAGAACTGATCCCGTCCGTTTGAAATTTGGATTCAACTTCTTTCAGGTTGGATTTGGATTCAACTGTCCATCTTAATCGCAGATGATCCTTTCTAAAAAAAGTCAACGGGAGACGAGGAAAGTGAGACGATAGGTCAGTCACCTCAAGGGCTGCTTAGGTTTGGTTTTTGTTTAGTTATTGAAGATAGCAAGCTCTAGGAATAGGGATGAAAACTGCATCAGCCACTCGATTTCCAGCTTAACAGGACGTAGAGAGAGAAAATATCTGAGTTTTTTTCTAGGAAAGTGGATTTTATAAGGTGGTTTCCCGTTGCATTTTTACCGATGGGGTTTTCGTTGTGACATATGGATGATTCGAACTTGCAGCTCCGGAGTCCTCAAGCCTAACCAGTGCACTACAGCGCATCTTAGGAATATGGATGGAATATGGATAGGCTAGAAAGACATCGATACACAGCTACTTGTTACTCCTCTTTATTCTCTTTTTGTTACTCTGTCCGTTGACCATCTTAACTGAACATAGATTTGTCACTTGCCACAAGTTATTCCGTTCTCCGGTTGATTGCTAGGTAGGTCCCTTTGAAGTTTAAATGTTCGGTTAAGTTTTTCATGTGTTAACTAGACGATTGTTTCATTGCAAGACAAATCAGTTGCCTTCGCATCCTCTGGCTTCTTTTTTTTCGTTTCCTCCTTCTGGCATATTTGTCTGTATGTTGAGTTGCTGATACGAATTCACTTCCACTTTAACAATCAACTCATTACTCTCTCCCCCCGAAGCCTCTCCGTCAGATACTCCTTCGCATAATCCTGTCACCCTATCTTTGGCTACCCTTTTTGTTGAATCTTTATTATGCTAAGCACAACTGAGATTTCTGTAACGACAGAGGTTATATCTCAGATCAGTAAAATAGTCATACTCCTCTCTGCAATTCTACTTGCATATAGCACATGGCTTCTTTTAACATTATCACTACTGGGTCGTTTGCCCTGGTATGTCCTTTGTTTGCCCATAACAAGATAGCACATATGCTGACTCTTTGCCCCACTGGGAGGAAGAGCCCCTGTCCTTTGTAATATGCTACCTGAAAATCAGGCAAATGATTCAAGCTTGTTGCCGGCTTTAAAAGTTTCTTGCAACATTTCTAACACAGTCACGTCGCTTCATGGAAACAACTCACTGACGAAGCGTTAAATCTCAAGGAAGGGCCTCATTGAAACCCAGATCAATGAATATTATCATCTATGCTTCTGGAAAGGAAATAGCTTTCTTTCCCCCAAGGCCTGAAGTTGCTGTATTTCTAATCAATAAAGAAAGATTGAGAGAGAGAGATAGAGAGCCCTGACATCCATCAGAAAAAAGACTTTGTGAAAAAGCGTTTGAAAGGAACTGGAGGATTTTAATCCTGTTAGTTCTTTAGAAATAATATTTGTTCTGTTTTAAAGTTTGTTAAGAAATTTTATTATAGCTAATGCAGACGCAACAGTACACATTTTTGTTCGGCATTTATATTTGCTAGTTGTACAAGTTTGAGCCCCTAATCAAGTTTCTCTACACCAGTTAAATTTTCTGAAAAGAAGCCTTGATATAGCACGCTTTTATAACTTATCAGACACCTCTATCAGCCAAATCACTTGGTAATGTGACCAGGCATTTGCCTAAAACTAAGCTGTACTTGCTATATTTGTTGTAAAGCAACTCCGTATAACATTATTTGATGCGTTGATTGACGGGTGAGAGGAGGAAGTTAGAGAGAATCCCTACTGGCTGATTCTCGCTCCGAAGACAGTGCCCGACAAACTCTGGCCACCTCTTTCGGTGTATTTCTGATGGTTTCTGCAGTTCGCCGTAGATTTCTTCCAGAGTCTTCCTGTCCTTTTACGTCCATCCAAGAGACTTCCGGATTAATCTAGTGTAGCAGCCATCGATTCAATTTGATGGAGTCTTGGTGAGAGTCCAGGTTTGTGTTCCACACAGCAGGATTGGCTCGATGTATGCTTTGAAGTGTCGCATTTTCACAGCCCTGCTGCAGTTAGATTTCCACACTCTCCACATTCGATCGGAGGCTGCGAATGCCTGCGCTCTTCTGACATTGAAATCCTTTGCTGGTGTCATTACCCAGCTTCCAAGATACTTGAAGCCTTCGACTTCCTTAATTTCTCCTTCATTTACTCTTAATGGAGCATGACCAGCTGGTTCTCCAAGACGTAAATATTCTGTTTTACCTTTTTTAATGCACAGACCCACGGAGAGAGCCCATTCTTCGGTGGCTGACAGTAGTCTTTGAGCCTTCTCCATGTCCTCAGACAGAACCGCGATGTCGTCTGCAAAGTCGAGGTCCATGAGGTACTCGGCAGGTGTCTCCTAGATCTTCTAGGTTTGGCTGTGAAACCGACTTCATCTCCAACTTCTGAGATGGAGTTTCTGAGAACGTCGTCCACAACAATACGAAAATGTAGGGCGCACGTGTATCTCCTTGCAGAACTCCGGCCAAAACATCGAAGTCTTCATTGGGTCCCTCAAGTGTCACCAGTTGCGCTGTTGTACCAGTGTGCAGAAGCATGACCAGTGTGACTACCTTTGGTGGAATTCCATACGCCAGCAGGATCTCCTTCACTTTTCGTCTAGATACTAAGTCAAGGGCTTTGCTGAAGTCGATAGTACACAGTTGAGACTCTTTCTGGTTGTACACTCCTCTGTAATCCGTCTGAGGACCAGGACTTGCTTAATCGTACTGCTTGCTGGCTGGAAACCATTCTGATTTGGTCGGAGCAGTGGATCAATGTGGGATTTTATTCTGTCCAGTAGGAATCTGTTAAGCAGTTTGGCCGTCGGTGACATCAGTGCGATACCTCTATAGTTTTCTGGATCTGAGGTATCTCCCTTCTTGTGAATTGGAATGATCAGTGATTTCAGCCATTGACCCGGTGGTGACTCCATGTTGTAGATCTCATTGAGGAGTGGTAGTAACTTCTCTTGCACTTCGTCAATCTTTAGTAACTCTGGTGGCATTCCATCTTTGCCACTTGCTTTTCCATTTTTCAGTTTTGCAGCTGACGCCTCAATTTCATCGAGAGTGAATAGGGCAGTGTTGATGGGCAGTTCATCGAAGATGGTCCTCACTTCTTCGTTGACGGCTGGTTCTTCGGCTGACAGAAGGTTTTTGAAGTGATTTCGCAGTTTGGCTGTTCTCTCTTCAGGTGAACTGCCCCCCACGGGTTTCACGTGCTGTTTTGAGATCTTCTCTGGCCTCGATGATGTCTTCGTCTAGCCATGGCGTTCGTCTTTTGACTGGTTAGACTCTGGGTAGATGTTTCTCGAGGACAGTCTGCGCAGACGTTACAAAATCATTGTAATTGTTCATCTTCATTACTTTGAAATCTGCTGCAAGTGCGTTCTTGGTTTCAGGGTTATTCATGGCTGTTGTGTCTCTGCGTTGTGTCACTGCAGGCCTCTTTGGTGTAGCATATGTGAGTCTCGTCTCGATCATCATGAGCTTGTGGCCTAACCGCGGTGCATCTGGTTTCAGAAGTCGACAGTCCAGGACCGAGCGCTTGTAGTGTCTCCTTGCCACACAGTGGTCTATTCTTGATTTGAATCCTTTGGGCCATTATGGGTGTACCATTGGTTCCTTGGCTTAATCATTGCACACATAGAAGATAGTAGTCCGTGCGATTCCATGAAATATCAAAGTCTTTCGCTATTGTCAGTCGCTGTCTCTGAGCATGGGAATTTAGCGTGCCTGCTGTCAAGGCGCGCCTTGAAGTCGCCGATGGTGTAGAGGAGATCTCTCAGATGGAATGTATGCTGTTTGCGTCTCAAGATCCGCGTAGTTTTCCTTTTCATCATGTGTAACAGTGTTGGTTGAGGCATACACGCCGAAAATGTGGATCTTGGCAGAAGTCTTTGTTTCTCGAGCTGATGAAAATTGGATTTTGACGATTCTGCCCTAGATTTTTCGAACATTTTCCTGTGCTTTTCTCGTCGTCATGGAGAGAAAGAAGCCTAGTCCGCCGACCCCTCTGTCATCAGCGGACGCCGTGATCAGCCCCCAGCTGCCACCGAAGAGGGATCTTCTGACATCGTCCTTGTAGCATATTCCCTGCTCCTGGATGGCACATAGCGAGATTCGTTTTGTCTCTAGATAGTTCATCAATTCCATTTGTCGTCAGTTTTCTTTGAGGGTGCGCTTGTTGAAGGTAGCAATTCGTGTGCTTGACTGCTGTCCGAAGACAGCTTCTTTACTTCTCTTGACTGTCTCTCAGCCACAGCTTGTTGTTGGCCCGTCTGACTTCGCCCAGGCTCGTCACAGTCCTGAACCGGCATCTATGTGATGAAGAGATAACGCCAACCTTGATGTTATTTGATTTTTACACCCGCCTTGAGTTTGATGTCCATTTTGTTTTTGGTTGAGCTATTTGTACCCATTCATACAATTGTTTATTTTTTCATGACACTGATTAGGTCTTGTCAGTCGATCAGACAATGGTTGCTTGTTTGTAGGATAACAATGCTAAGAGTGCTGAAGATTTATTGTTTTGTTTTGCGTGATGAACACGTACACCTATTGCGTTATTTGCTGAGCCACCACTTCTCTATCCTAATCATATTATCAAGCCGGCGGTTTTGTTAGACAATGTTCCCCTCTTACCTCTTGCTAGCACTTGAGGTTCAGTCACCTGCATAAGAAACCAAGGAGATATAGGTACTGGCCAAGCCTAATCGAGTTGCGAGAACACTTGATTTGCCATTATTTTCTCCTGTTGAAATACACAGCCTATTAGTGAATCATGTGTATGATGAGCTGTAAGTATTATCATTCTTGTCACAATTGGGCATTCAATTTTACTTCTCAGTTTCTGGAGTTCGTTGTTTTGGGGAACTTTTCGTGTTCCTTAATCCATGCATTTGAATCGCCTGATTTCTATATATTTTCAGTTAAGTTCAGGGTCTACACACGTAGGAGGCAACGCAGGGCTGGTATGCATTAGCATCCCTCTATTCGGACACATTCAAATGTTAGTTGGCGATACACCAATTCAGTTTTTGGGAAAGCAGAATTTTCTCTTTGCCATTGATATAGATATAGCCTTGACGCAATTGTACAACCATGGCGGATGACCTTTTTATTTATATCTCTTGGCAGATGTAGTGACCACTTGTTTACCAGACTTTGCCTGACTCATGGGTATCTATTATGATGATAATGGGATATTTGATGATGATGATGATGACTATTATTATTATTGTTACTCTTGTTAGTTGTTAACTTTGTATTCAAAATAAATAACCGAATCCTCCATTCAACCAGAAACTGAACAATTAAGCAATTGACTTAAATTCAATAGTTTAAGTCGGAAAGTAACCTTTTCACTCACATTTATCGGATATCAGTTCCGGGATGATTGGAGAGACTGTGACGTTGCCCTTGTTTCGATGAAAATTTAATCTGGAGGTGTTGCTGATTGATTGTGTCATCAGAGTTCTTCTTCTATCAATGTCTAATTCGACTTACTTTTGATAGGGTTCATACTTCAGTCGCATGTAACAACTGACTGACATTTATGCGACCATGCATCCAATAATGGACACACTTTTGTCGGGTATTCATTACTGGCTCCTTTAACATTCTGCTGGGTTTTCACGCCTTTTTCTATGAAACGGCCTTATTTTCGTGGAATCAAAGTAATCTTTATAAACAAAAGCGTCCCTTATTAATAATTGAAAGTGCTGATAGCTGTTTCAAGACCAATTCCTCAGCAAGTAACTTTTACTTCGCTAGCGTTAAAGCAAGCTTTTTAAATATTCGTATTTTACCCGCATATACACTTGCATAATTCTACTGTTAATGTTACCGCTTACAAAGGAATTGGTCTTGACACAGCTATCCACACTTTCAATCTAATTAGTTGTCCCATTTTGTCCATGATTCATGCTTGGCAATGAGTTCTTTTGGTATAAACATTTGTATGAAACCGCTATGACTAATTTCAAATCGTTTAACGTAGAAGCATCGTTTACTTAGCTAAATGCTTAACATTCGCTGACGTTCAGATTAGTTTGCACACTTAAGTAAGTTAGTCAGTCTAAGTCTATTCGACATTGAATGAATAGAGAAATTGTCTTTACATCAGGATAATCACAAAGGTAATGGTATGGCAGGGGCTGGTTTGATCATTTATAACCGAATGCCTTCAAACTTGATCTTGCATGAAAGGTGCCTGCATTGATTTCACTTGATTCAAATTGATTTCTTTTGATTTACCTGTGTATGACATGGCACTGGCGCTTTCTTCACCTACTCCCAAACCTTAATGGAGTGCGAAAGTCCATGCATCTCGATGTGGATGCGACACATTTTTAAGAGAGCAATTTAGCTGATCGTTTCCTTCTTCCACGTACGTCTAGACTGTGGAAACTTCTTCCATCTTCTGGCTTTCCTGAAGCGTGCGACGATTTCCTTTTTGAATCTAATTTCAGTTGTTTTCTAAGATCTTCTCTATGATCCCTCGCTGACTGATTCCTTGCAACGCCCTCCACTTTTCATCGCCTTTTTGGCATTGTATGAAGTGCTTGTAATAGCAATGTTTCTAGCTATTTCAAGGTAAGAACTAATCTCGATCATTTTGTGATATTACCTTGGTAATCCTTTTCAGACTTCTTCCTTCTTACATTTTTAGTGGCCATTGGGGGCATTTTTTGCAGCAGTGGGGGGTTTTCAAGGAAAATCAGGGGGCATGCCGAGTGTTTTAGAAGCAAAGACAAAGAATTATGTCATAGCAACGTTATTCTAGAAAAGTATTGGGGTGGCTAAACCCTTTTTTCTCCAGACATGGCTCTGATCTGATGATGCTTTCAACTTATCGCTACTTCAATGGCAATCTGTGCCCATTTAAGCATTGAATATTTATTTTTGATAAGATAGACCGGTCATTGTGATGAAAATACTGAGGCTGAGGGTTTCTTAATTGCATGCCGAATTGCTCTTGCTTTCTACAAAAATCCAGAAAGAAATAATTGAATTTAAGAATAGTGATTAACTGTCATCAAAAAGCTACGGTGTCATCATTCACTTTACATGATACGGTAGCTTTTGCGATTTGATTAGATATATCTGGTAAAAATAGATTATTCTTTTTAAAGTACTTGCTCTTCTAATTTTATAGTTTCACTGTCTACATCGTCAAGTTAGAACATATCTCAGCACATTGCTTGATGAAACATCGTTTAAGACTGACACATCTCTGAGTTTGAATAATCAAGTTGTGAAATTTGCTGTTACGTCATGTTTGGAAGCAAGATGAGCAATACTTCAAATGAAGTCTTTGTTTGCAATCGATTCTTTTTACCCTGTGACTGCTTTTTCCTACGAGCAAAGCAATTTATCACATTTAGTTATTGTTAACGCTTTCTTTGACCGATCGCAAGTGAGTGGTTGAACAGAAGAAAAATGAACCTTTTTTTTTAAGATTGCAAAACCATTGATTGTATCCTTGGCGCAATTTTTGTATTTTTTATGCGATATGTTCATGTAATTTTCAGCCTCCTTTCCTATACCTCTGCAAACGAGTCAAACACGTCGTCATACATAACTCGAGTAAGTCCATCTTGACCAATTTTTTTTTTCGGTCGCTCTTTATTGTTTCTAGCTTGGAAAACAATCTTTCACCACTCGTTGCTGTGGTCACTGGGATGATACAGATAACATGACTGATCAGACGTAGCTCAAATTAAAATTGCCGACTTTATGGCACCCGAGGGGCACTTTGCCCACCCTTCCCCCAACCCCCACCCCACCCCCTTCTAACCGCCACTTGCTTGGACTGGTTCTGATAAATCTACCGCACAAACGATTTGAGAAGTGGCATATGATCAAAATTGAGGCATCGACTGTATTGTATAGCGTACTTTCATGATAAAGGTTGCCGGATTGCCTTTGTTTGTTTCAGGTTGATGCGATTAGCACGTAAGCTTATTAAACTGAAAAGGCTCACGGCTTCACAAATCCCTGAATTCATTTCACGGCAATGCAATCAAGTCGATTCTGTTGCGTCCTTGAGGAAAGCCATGACCTTTTACGTTGTATTGAACCCTAAAGAATTCCTAAAGAGTTGAACATGCATAATTTATACTTCCATCATAACATGAGGAGTACATGTATGATTGAAAAGACGCCGCTCTGTTTCATAACAGCAATAGGTCAAACTGTTTCATTTGCGTTCGAACAATTCGCCTAGCTTCGTATTCATTTGCAGGTGGAATTCAGTCTTTCTTTTCACGCTTCGCCTCTCCTCAATTCATTTATCCATTTACAACCTCTACCAATTCTGATAATTTATGGCATGTGAGGGTAATTGGACAATTACCTGTTCTGTGCATGCAATAATGACTGATTTTGCAATTCACGCAGTGCGATGGACTTTGCTGTTGTTGTTTTTGCATTACGGTTACTGTGAAATGTCCTTTTACATATTATATTCGGACGTCAAGTTATTCGCACCATGTCTTATTGTAATACCACCATGTTTTTTGCGTAGTGTACAAATATTGCATATTTTCATTGCAATTTTACGTCTTGCTAACATCTTTATGGATCAAAAATTTCTTGGGACAGCATCTCATTTGAGCATCGTTTTCTTAGGACGACTTTTTTTCTATACCATGAATGGCATGTGAACAGTGCGGCAGCTTCAGTGTCAATGAATTATATCGCGTCTTTCTATATTTTTTGCAAAGAGGCTTGATATCTGTAACGGCTTTTCATTGATTGGTTTCAGAGGTGTTCATCAATGCACAATGGTCCGGTTATTCGTTGAAATCATGATTAAAGGATATTTGATTTAGGTATGGAAGGAAGTACTGACACAGACTCACACGTGAACAGCGCGGCCTTAAATTGGATTTTCATGTTCGAATGCCAGTCTGACCCTCTCGCCGAGTGAGTCCTTCTGAGATTGATCGAAAGGGTTCCGTCTCCGTCAGTCGTGCGTGCAACGTACTGCATGCCTCTTCACGACTGAATAAGCCATAACCCTTTCGATCAATCTCAGAAACAACAGACTCCACGATCTGGTCAGAGAGTAGTAAAGGCCCATGGCTCCGTAATACTTTCCTCTCGCGCTACACTTATGGGCTTTCAGACATTTGCGCATGCGCAGTAAAAAGGCTGCTCTGCTCAAATTCAAGTCCATTAATGTTTGTAGTACGTTGTGTTGGGAAAAGGCGATGGTGGCCAATACAAAGCCCCAACAATTGAAAAAGATGAAAGTGAAAGGTTAACAGGGAAGAGAGATAAGATGGAGTTTATTGATTTTCGATTTTAGATTTGCAAGAGGGCTAGTTTTAGGATTCAGGAAAGTAAGGAGGCAAGATGTTCCATAAATTGCATGTTCTTGGGATGAATGACGATTTGTGGGATAGAGTTAGGCAGTAAAAATTAACTCTAAGGGAGAAGGATCAGGCAGATGCGTCTCTCTTCCTCAGCCCCCTTCCTTGGATGGGAGCTTCAGCACATGCTTGGTTTTATTGATTTCACCTAGGGAATTGAGACGGGTTTCTAAGAAAGCATTTTACGGTGAAGGTTGGAACGATTTGATCTGGGCGCTTGATGAGCTGTCTTCGAGATTACTTCAAAGCATTTCAGAGCAGCTGCTCACAAACGCGTAAGTGCGTAGCAACGGACTTCAAAATAGATCCTCTTCTAATCCTATGTTTTCATGCACCGTTTGAGAAAAATCCCTTTGACTTCAAACAAGGGATGGAATAATTATCTTTACGTCGATGCGTCGTCCAATTAAAGCCACACGTCTTGTAGAATTTCTTTATCATTTTGTTTTATGAATGAATCGACACAAAAGTCTGCACAATATTCGTCGATTTGAATAAAACCCCTGCTGATGTGCATTGCAAGTTGGTTATTTCAGTTTAATGGACTCATGTCTTGTTCATGGTTGACGGGGGACCATTCTGACGCATCCTAAACAGAGCAGTCCGTGAGAAATTTCTAAAAGTTAAATCGATATTGTCTATGAAATTGTTGTCTTCATCCAGGTTTCCTGGAGCCACGCGAATTAAGAGGCTCTCCATTGGTTGATTATTGAGCTGAGCCTTTTTTTGATTAATTGATGATTGAAGTATTTATATTTGTATGAAATAAGGAAAATACAATTAATGAACCAATTAAATAATGTATCGAGGGACTAAAGCTTTGCTCAATTTCTCATTCAACTAAATTTCAAAATGAATTTTCTTGTCTTCTAGATCACTAATGAAAATCAGCCAAGATTTAAATTCTTGTCTTCAGTGAGTAGATATTATGATTTATCTTTTTCAACTCCGGTTCATCCCACCATTTGCCATTAAGGTGTTCTGATACTGCTGTACGTAATACCTCTTTATAGGTCAATGTACAATAATGATAGATAGATAGATAGATAGATAGATAGATAGATAGATAGATAGATAGATAGATAGATAGATAGATAGATAGATAGATAGATAGATAGATAGATAGATAGATAGATAGATAGATAGATAGATAGATAGATAGCCATAGATAGCCATAGATAGCCATAGATAGCCATAGATAGCCATAGATAGGCATAGATAGGCATAGATAGATAGATGGATGGATAGATAGATAGCCATAGATAGATAGATAGATAGATAGGCATAGATAGATAGGCATAGATAGATAGGCATAGATAGATAGATAGATAGATAGATAGGCATAGATAGATAGATAGATAGATAGATAGATAGATAGATAGATAGATAGATAGATAGATAGATAGGCATAGATAGATAGATAGATAGATAGATAGATAGATAGATAGATAGATAGATAGATAGATAGATAGATAGATAGATAGATAGATAGATAGATAGATAGATAGATAGATAGATAGATAGATAGATAGATAGATGGATAGATAGATAGATAGATAGATAGATAGATAGATAGATAGATAGATAGATAGATAGATAGATAGATAGATAGATAGATAGATAGATAGATAGATAGGCATTGATAGGCATTGATAGGCATTGATAGATAGGCATTGATAGATAGGCATTGAAAGATAGGCAGTGATAGATAGGCAGTGATAGATAGGCATAGATAGGCATAGATAGGTGTTGATAGATAGGCATAGATAGGCATAGATAGATAGGCATAGATAGATAGGCATAGATAGATAGGCATAGATAGATAGGCATAGATAGGCCTAGATAGATACTTTATGATTCATTATGATACTTTATGATTCATTATGATTCATTATGATTCATTATGAACGTGTCTCCTCTCTCCGCCAATTGATTTTCATTTGATCGATCGTGTTCAATCGCTGCCAGTCAGGTGCAGTTAATGACTTGAGACTCGGAATGGTTTAGTTTAGATCGTTGTATTCTTTCTTTGCCATTTCGGGAGTCAGAACGTCAATTAGCGCATTATCTCTTGCTGTCAGGGGCTTCCTTCCCAATGGAAACATGCCAAGGAAGGGTATATAAGAAAACAATATCGACCTCCCCATCCCAATTCCCCTCCCAATTCCCCCTCCCCTATCTTTTCATGTGCCATCAGTTAATTTTTACGTTTTTATGCGCATTCTTTGAAGCCAAATGAAGAGGGGGATCGTTTTTCGTTCGCGCTTCAAAGCAAATAACCTTCTGGACGGTAAGACCGCTTCTGCTAGAAACACCCACGAAACCTATCTGTAAAACGTCATTTCTTTCAAGTGGAGTTTTACTACTGTGAAGTTTTGTCTTTGTTCCGTAGTGTAGTTGTTAAGCATGCAAACTCATAACACAGGAGTTCTGATTTCGAATCCTGCACGTGTCACAAAAAAGCGCCATTGGCGAGGAAGGCAGCGGGAAACCACCTCATGGAAATCCACTTCCCTGGAGGAACTTCGAGCCTTGTCTTTTGCTTCTCTATCTCTATTAATTCTGAACAGTATTTCTATTAATATTGTCAACCCCACCCCCGTCTGACTGGCGTGTACTATTGAGGGCTTAAATGTGATTTCTGAAGCGTCGTTCTAAAACTGCTCATTATCCTCAGACACTGTACCCGTAGCTTTCTGTCAAGACAAAGCGATCTACTCCACTGTGCAAAGATATTGTCCGTCTGCTTTGCGAACAATAACTATCAGTTAAGCGTGTAAGTTGGATCGTGTTCAGTGGCGTTTGTTGATGTAGAGCGGATGGCAAATGTTTACAGGGCATCTTATTCACGGTAATGCAATTAATGTGGGATCTTGTCAGATTTTCTCAGCAAGAAGCATTTTGCGTACAGTTCCTCTGCTCGCCACATAGTAATCCTACGTAGCTTAGCGAGGACATAGCATGGAAGATGAATTGTTGCATGGTCCACATCCAATTCATGTCAAGCATACGGATTCTTTTACGACTTGAGAGTTTTGCATACGATGCGTAAGTAATGATTTAACCAGACGTGATAATGAAATGGCTTGCAGGTGTTGCATTGTACGTAGCGTGCCGTTTACGCCGCCCATGTCAATGTAATCTGCTGATCTGCATATGAGCTTCTGCTCCCTAAACTACTGCAGTACCATTTTGCATCTCCGTGCAAGGAAATCAACCCTTATTTCTGTTTCATATGTAAGCATATTCTTTGATTGCGTTATAAACTTTTTCTTAATTTATCAAATGAGGCAAAGCGTAGTCTTCAATACCATTCTTCAAATCGTTTAAACTGTTAAGGTTGGGGTATTTGAAGGGTAGCATGTCTTTGCGCGGTTACGTTTTGAAATTGCCTTATCATTAAGATGGTGTGTTTGTCCTATATCCAATCAGATGGAAACGATAATATTGCGGTCTTCAGTTAAATAAAGATATCTAGCCAGTCTAGATATCGTAATTAACTTTTTCATCAAATTTCTTCGAGCAGAGAAATCCTCATTTGTTATGTCTTTCATTCGTCAACACATATACGCCATCTTGCAAATCATAACCCTGAATGCTTGTTTCTTTCATCACGAGCACCAACCAAATTGATTTGATAACAACACATTTTCAAAATTGTTCGGCTTAGTTTTCTAAGTTTCCGTTGCAGTTTGATGTTTCCCTCCTCGTACCATCCTAATTACCGTTAAATCTAAACGTCTCGTGTTTTCTTGAAGGCACTGCACTGTGCTCACCACTCCACAATTTGAGCTCGGAGCAGTAGGGTTTTGTTCGTTGCACCCACCCCCGTCTTTGTAATGGTGTGGGCGCACGTGGCTTGTTTGAAACTGATAACTTGAATATAGCTTTCTATTGATTTTGGGGCAGTGATAAGGTGCACCTAGCATTTGAAGTGAACTCATGCGTCTATCACCAGCTCATAGGGATAATAAACTCGTCGAGGAACCGCTCGTAATGATCTGAATCAATGCGTCAAGACCCCCGTCTAATCAAGGTTTGCCATAGTTATTTTCAATTTTAATCATTGCTGACCAAGGGGGGCCCCATTCTCCTGAACCTAAGCGACTTCGATAAGATTATCAACTTGCAAATCTCAAGTTTATCTAGAGGCATTTTGTGGCAACAGCCCTTTCTCTTCACGGAGTGACTGATTTTCTTATGGTCAACATTCTTCACTTATCACACGGTATACCTCGTCGTCCTTTAGATTGCTTTCCCCTTTCTCTGTCTCCATCTCTTCTACTCTTCTACTGTTCCATCCATTCTTCTTAGCATACTCTGCTTGTTCCTCAAACGTGACTCACAAATCCCCCCTGCAGAATTGCAAGGGAACTGACCCCGTGAAAAAGCATATAAGGCTCCCATGCACGGTAGAAAATGTCCACATTTTCATTTCAATTCAACCTGATCGTTCAAAATTGCAGCGAAAAGCAAAATGGGTTGGGTTATACATGAATATGAATGTAGGGAAACAATTAATTTTGTTAGCAGTAAACGAAATGCCCCAAACAGGGACATGGCGGGGATTTTGAAATGTTCTGCCACAAAGTTTTGGACTGTTTTTTCTAAGAATCTACGAGAATCATTGGTTGGTGCCTTTCTTGAATTCTCAGGTTTACCAAGGAATTTGATCCATAAATTGCCAATTTTCCCCCTTATGGCTTATTTAGTTTTATTTCATATGATGCTTTGTTTGCATTCGCCATTCTTTCCTCTACTTGCAGTCAAAATATTTTATTTCTTGTGTCGTTTTTGCCAGTTGTATAACTAGCTATTCTCACGTCTTGATCTTCTTACGGCATTAATCCCACTGAATTTGAATTGCCCAAATGCATCTGGTTTATCTGCATCCAAATCATATCTTGTCTGGCATCAGGGGCTGCCCCATTTGGCAGCCTGATACCCTTATGACATCTTCCCCATTTGCTCGGGCTTGGCACTGACACTAAGGATGCATTTGATGCACATCGTGATTGGCTTGGTTGTTCTCACGTCCTGATACCGACTTGTTGACTTTTCCTTTTTATGACTAACAGCATTCCGTGAAAATCATCGTAATCAAAGTCCTTCGTTTTCAATTCACTCCCCCCGTATTATTCGCGAGGTTTTATGATGACTTCGTTGGGCTCTTCATTCGTGCTTTTCGCCTTTCCTTTTGCAATGGTTTCATTGCATTGAGATTTCCCCAATGTTTACATAACAACGATATCATAATACACCTTGGAAGGAATCACTCACTCTTCCCATTACAATGCTAATCTTCGCTTGCCATATCTTCGTTTGTTCTTCGTTTTCATCCCAGATAATCTTTCAACGCGATTTCAAAACGAAAGCTGCCGCGGCTCCTCTTGTTTGTGCATATTTAAATAGTTCAGTTCATACGAACAAATGATTCCCAACCTAGGTGCATCGTCACAAATCCCATTCAGTGTATCGTACATCGTATTCCGTGGAACTTGATAAAGAGACGGGGCACTTCATCAAAGCGAGGCTGTTCATCAATACGTGGCACTTCGTCAATCGTGACAAATCATGTGATAGATATGATATATAGGTGTATATGTAATGTGTAATATAATGTAAAGTACCAAAGGGTCACATCTTGAATGAATAAAGACATTTATTTATAAGAACTGTCATGTGTGTCATTGTGCATGTGTGTGTGTCTCTGCAAATGACAGTTCTTATAAATAGAATGTCTTTATTCAATCAAAATGGGACCATTTTGTACTTTTAATGACGAATGTCCTAAATTGGTTCCGGAGTAGAATAGCACCAGTGTGTCCTCTGCATGTCGTAAAAGACGAAGAGAAGATATGAGTATGAGGGAAGCCATTTGACCATAGACCCCAAACCCAATGATCACAGAATTGCGGACTGGATCCTGAACAGTCTCCACAATGCGACCCAAGTCGGTGGGAGAAGCCTTAAATACCAGTGCAAGTGAAGTACTAGCAGATAACAGATATAGTCAGTTTCGTTGCCGTATTCCTTCGTTCCCGTCTTCCGCTCAACCTCACATTTGTATACGTGCCCCCGTCCCATCTTTTGCTGATCGGTTATCCAAAACCACCGGTTGGCGTCTTTTCTCCAGAATTTCTCCTAGACAACAATGACGTCATTCTTGATATTGTTTCGCTCGTCGGATAGGCGTATCTCGTGGGTTGCATGTTCGAATGCTTCTTGATGGTCATTCATTGAGGGCCTTCCTTGTCTATTATTTACATACGTCGTATATTTTGACTTTTACAGAGAGGGGAAGTTTGCGGTCGGTTTTCCACAAATAGCTCACCTATTGTAATGCATTTCTGAATGCTTACGTGGCCTTATGCTCCTTTGAAAAATTTTGTCAGTACTACATTAGGATCGCTCAAGGAATATCCAAAGAGTCAGTAAATTGAAAATGGAGGATCGCTGTTATGATTAATTTAAAAAAATAGGTTCAATCTATTCCCATATTGGATTTAAGTGCTGGAAAGCACTCTCTTACAGGGACACTCTCCCAGTTCTCAGCGGTTGGAGGTAGGTTGAACAGTTGATTTCTGTCCAGTAGAAAGTTTCTCTTTGGTAGTATGAATGCACCCTGAATCACGAAGATTACGGGGATTACGTAAGATCCCATGCCCTTATGGATAGTAGAGGTATCATCTGAGCCCTTCCCCAACTGCCATCGTCGAGCGAATTTTCCAGGAATCGTAACTGGGTTATGTTTCATGATAACAGCATAAGTTTTAGTTCACAGATGAGGTCAATGACTCTGTGTATTAACGAAACTAAGAATTTCCCAGTTCAATCGGCCATAGCAGTACCGATTTACTGACTCATTCGGATGTGTGAATAAGAACCCGATAAGGAATTGCGGTGCTCTCGGTGAAGCTATGGAATTCTATCGTATCATATTATTGATCCATTTAGACAATTGCGTCCATGTTTCATAACGAGCCTTACAATGAGTTCGTATTTGCTTTGTAAAGCAGTTAAGAAGACAGTTCTTTTTTTTGATTCTCAACTGAAAAATTTACGTTGCGTTCTACAGCTGAAATTAACTGGATGAACAGCTAAGAAATCTAGAGGCATTTCAGTCCACGAGTATGGCGCTGTGTATATTTGTTTCAATGCTGGTTTTCTCATCTATTGCCGTTGAGTGTGCACTAGAGAAAGAAGATCTCCAAGCAGCACTTCATTTTGTCCCACCGACAAGTAAGCCACTTATCTTTTTGTCATTACTGTTTCTTATCAAACTGTTTGGAAAACACTTGCTCAAATTTGTCGCTGTTATTTGTATACTTTATATATTGTTATGTATGTTTTATCTAACCATATAGCAATTTGAGATATTTCAGTCACGTAGCTCATTTCTGGCTATCCTGCTCACCGTGTGACTTCTGAGCTTCTTTACTCTCCCGTCTGCAACGTCATCTCATTAAATGCGTTTTCGCCGGATGGAAATAAAATCCCGGAATATGAAAATGAAGAATATGAATTGTATTCCTAGTGCCTGATTCTTCACATAGATCTTTTGAATTTTCGGAAAATTATATTTTCCTTATATACAATCGCAGACTGTGTTTTGTGGTTCTTTTCCTTGTCGCTGTCCCTCTGTTGAGTGGAGATCCCAACAATCCCGTCAGGTTTTTGAAAATAATGTCTCTTTACAGCTTCCTCTGGTTTAAGGCGGGATATGCTGTGACAGATTTATTTGGAGCTTTTGTCAGCGCTGTCTTTTTCCTTTTTGTGCATCATTTTAATTTGATTTCAATTTAAAGCCTACTTTTTCTAATCTGGTTTCAATTTTCATACCACGGAGCATTCCTTCCAAGCACACAATTAGCATAAGTATCGCTCTGAGAAGACCCTCTAATGTGCTTTTTATGGTGTCCACCGGCATTCAAAGAAAGATTTGTAGATCTTTTGCCTATGAGGAATGTTCATGCCCTCTTCATTCCTACACCTGGAATAACCAGAGCTAGCAGTTGTCCTCACTTTGAGTTAAAGTTTAGCCGAGAGTGGATTCGAATCAATGATCTTAGGATCGATTGGCAAGAATCTTACCGCCAAGCTAGCTATCTACGTGCACACCACGGCACTAGCTGTCCAAGCTGGCCTGGCACTTGATTGCGTGATGAGTGTCACGATAGCTCGGGCCTGACGTAAGACATTCTTTACATTCTCAATGCGCGACTGCAGTGACGTCTTTAGAATGACGTCATGCTTCTTGAAGAACCTATCTTCTCTCCTTCACCTTTGACTTCAATCCTGCATGGAAACTTCTCTTGGATACTTCGATCATTTCAACGATTGGTTTTACGTCGGACCACATGTTTACTGGACGGACGTGTGCTGGGGCTGACTCACATTACATGAAAAAGTATGGAGGTACCCCTGCATTTCTCATTGTCCCCATAACAGGAGAAGGCAAAAACAAAGGAAGTACCCGCTTTGTATTCCAAACGGAGTAATAGTCAATCATTAGGAGACAATAACAAGCTTTCAATATTGTTCTTTATCCTCATTAAGGAGCCGCTTTTAGTTGAGTTGATTTTAATTCGATCTCATTACAGATGTTGTCCCATGCATCGTTTTCTACTTTGAACATTTTGATCGTCTGGTTCATTGTGAATCCTACACGATATCTTCTTGGTTACTTTGTTTCTTTATGATGTCCATTTACGTTCTTTATTTATAATCAAACATAAGCTATTTGTTAATCATGATGTCATTGTTGCATGCACAGCATTCGTGATTAATTTCATTCAAAAATGAATCGAGAGCATCATTATCATCATATAGTGTTTTGGTGATTGCAAACATAATTTTTTTCTTTCACTGCCTTTCAATTATTCTATTTTGCCCATCCACCTGTTCTTAGCAGCATCTCATTGTCCCACTTCATCCATATAGGCTCTTGATTAGTTGCTATTATGAGATACGATGCCATCACACTATCGGCAGTACCTTTCAAAAATAACTTCCATTTCCACCCATTCTTGTTTCCCCTTTCTGTTCCTGGCAAGTTTTTTTTCATGCGATTCAAATTGGCACATTGATGATCCACGATTCTACCGTTATGAAACAATCTGACAGTATTCTGTGATGATAATTGCTCATATCTAGTGCTTTTTACCTGTTTCAGGCCAAAGCATTCGGAGATTCCCAGAACCACACTCAAAATACTCAAATTTTTTGAACAGTTTTCGACATGTTTCCTTCAGTCCCAACACTTCAGAGATCCTGGTTTCTGCTCTGTAAGTCACATAATGTCGTTTATAATCTTCGTACTTTTATTAAATCGCATAACGTTTGCAAACAAGCAAACAAAAAAATGAACGGGAAAAATGAAGGAAAGAAGAACGGGGGAAGACAGGAACAAAGAAGGAAGAAATTGATGAGCAAGAAGTGAATGAACGAATGGACCATCGAGTTAAAGAATGGAATAAATGATTATTGTTGGAAACTATTGCAGTCATCAAATTTTGCACGCAGGCTTTAATTGAAGACGGCTCATCTGGATTTAATGCTGAATTTTCTTGTCTGTTACAGAGACTACATTTTCCGCCTTGACATTGAATCATTCACAATAAAAGAAACAAATATCACCACCAATGTGAGTTTTCCTTTCAAGCAATTATTTCATATACATTAATATGTACTACGTATGATACATTTGCAAAACTCCTCATCTTGATGTAATTGAATGAAATATATAAATCTCTAATGCTTGATATGAATTTATGTAAACATGTGTTTACAATGTATGAAAGAAGAAAAGTAGAGAAACGGAATCGAAAGTTTCAAGGGTAGATAGAAATTATTGTGCTTGAATAATTCTTTAAACTTTATGTCAAAAGAACATTATTTTAATATACAATAGGAAACCCGGTTGTACGCAGGCTACGATTGGTCACCTGAGTGTCAACAAATGAAGGTGGACAAATGAGAAGAAGCGAGAAAACTTTCAAAGCGATTTGAGGCCTCTTCATTATACATGAGCTTATTTGTACAGGGTAGACTTTTCCAGTATGTACGCACTGCTATCGTTAAGGGTCCCGATGAACGGTGTGTGGAGTAGACGCGATATTCGGAAAAGCTGTTCCCATGCAAAATTTATGATATATCTTTCGTCCCACTCGACACGCTCAAAGATGGCAGGAAGCAAGGGTAACCTTCTTGCTTCGGAGGGGCATTGCTTTCTGTTGCGATTTATCAAATAGTTTTACGTCATTATTTTTAAAAAGACAATTCAAAGCGTTTTTTTTGCAGTACCTGCTGATACCACCAAATCCAGAGGATTATCCAAGATGTATTCGATCAAGAAGACCAAAAGTACGCGTTTTGAAACATTTGACTTCCCTGATTAAATGATGTATCCATACTGCTATATTTTTCCCTTCATTTTTGATTTCTAAATGAGTTACAATGATTCGGGTTCGGAAGGGACTTTGAGAATACCTATTACGTTTTTGTTTTTGGGCATAGATTTATTTATAGGATAATTGTTTAGTAACTTTTTAGCTTGTTAAAGGCTGTTTGAATATGCTTTCAGTATAGTCCCAAGGAACTGCCTCTTCATGAAGTCTACTGTTCCTGTAGCTAAATTTATCTTCTGTTTTCTTCGTTTGTTTATCATGTGTCCAAGAATAAAGGACGTGATCATCGACTAAACAAAGGATCTTTTTGTTTAGTATGAATGCAACAATACCATGATGTTCTCTGTCTACAACGGATCGGAAATTTTTGCATGTGGAACTTACACTATTGATGGTCGATGTTGGGCTGTATCGGTAAGCCACTGAAGTTTTTCAGTTACGAAATCATCACCACTCATTTATCATTAACGAATACAGAATCACCAGTCAGTCCTAAATACTTTCCCCTTGTTCACCCCAATGACCAGTGAATTTCTCATGTTAGCCTACTTAGGCAAATTATGACACTTTAATGGGCTGGTAGATCGGTAAATAAAGTTTCCAATTGGAATCTCTAGGGTCCGGTTTCAATGCCAGTTCTCGTCAACTCGGCATTTAAGATGCGCCGCGATGGATTATTCGCCAGGGGGCTGATGATTGAAATGGACTCAACGTCTGGACAGAGGCTCCATGGGAGGATAGAAGCCCTCGATTTTCTGTTGACACTGATAGTGATATTTATCTATTTATTTTAAGTTGGTATTTTAGCTAGCTCTGCATTACAGAAATGCGAGCTAATTTAAACCGACTATTAGCAATTTAAAAGATAAAGCGAAAACTACGATAAGTTACAAAGTATGAAACTAATAATCATTATCTTCATATTTTACAATTGCATTCATCTCCACTCCAATTTCTGATGTTCCTTTTGAATATAGGAGCTGATGAAGATCTTTTTATAGAATCAGTGCCAAACATCATCATGCTTTTTGCAGCAGGAATTTGCAGTAAATCTCTAGTCCTGAGGTCATATTTGATAATTGACACTGACATTAAGTTGCTCCGGCCAAGCTATTGCCGTTTCTATTTGATATACCCCCCTTTACAAGAGGACCTTTGGACAAGACCTTAATACTCTAAATGTGCGATTAAAGTTCCGCTCCATGCACACAAGGCGTGAAACAGTTACCCCCGGAACTCTATGCTTCTTAGAAAGCATGGTATGTATTCGAAAGCTAAGTGCTCATGATTGGTTAGTTTCGGGGCGCGCGTCGATTTCGTCCACAATTCAATTCATTCCAATAGTTTTATTGAAATCGATGTCATTTTGTAGCATAAGCAACAGAAGTGCTTAATGAATCTGATTTTGATTAGTTATTCAGATTCAAACGAATCCATAATCCGCCCGTAATCTGGGTTATTATTATGTTCATATTGTGCGCTAGTTATTGTTGGTAGATCGTTTTACTACAGGTCATTGATCATGTTTCCATTTCCCGCCTTTACAGCCAGAAACATTCAAGACTACCAGGGTCATCCCTGAACATGAAAGCTCCCCTCGGCAAAATAATCGCTTCGTCGCTCGAAGTCCCCTGGGAAATATGGTTGCCGTAGTTGCAAGTACGATACAATCACGTTGTTATTTTCAGCTGTTATCTTTTCTTTTTCTATTTCCTTCTTTCTTTCACACTTTCATTAATTCATTCCGTGACCCTCCTATTTCAGTCATATTTTCCATTCAATGCAATTATTCGTTTATTTTATTCAGTATTTTGTGGAAATTTCACCCCTGAAATATCTAGGCCTATTTCTCCATTCCTTGGTGTATTCTTTCTTTCCTCTTTGTCGAACCTTTTCATTATTTGTTTGTTACCTTCCATTTACTCAGCTGCCTGTCAGCGGTAGCCTTAGAGTGATTGCTTTCATTGCTTTTTTCTTTCACTCATTCATTCAATCATTCATTCATTCATTCATTCATTCATTCATTCATTCATTAGAATTGAAGCTATCTTTTTTTGCCCATTTCCTAAGTCTCCTTCTTATCCTTTTTGTCATACGTTATCACCTGACTTGGATTTTAAAGCAATTATGAGCTAGTCATATTTCATTCAGTTTAATCATTCTGACCTTGCTTTCCTAAAATAATGAGATTATATGTAAGCTACAATCCGACACTTGACCGAATCCTATTTCGTTTCTTTGAGTGCTACTAATGATAGGCATTTCGTCGCGCAAATCTTTTGTAATCGAAGATCGTTTCAGGATTTCTTTCAATGCCTGTTCTTCTGCAGCTTTTACGATATCATCAAGTGGCAGTGCACTGTCCTCGCCATCCCGTTTCTATGCAGTTCTATCATCTTACAATGCCATTGCCTTCTTTTTGCTGGTGATTCCCAATGCAATCGATGATTCATTACTGTGCAGATGCTTTTTTCTAATGAGATTGATTCTATTTCAGAAAATGGGGGAATGTTTTCTTTTTACAATCTGCCCAACAGGCGTGGCATGCGAGCAGTTTTCCCCAACAATGTCTACGCAAGTGCTGGGAGTGATTACTTTCAATTCGCAGGTAGTTTGATTAATTGGTTGGTTTGATTCGTCCTTGCCCCAAAGTCTTTCTGACTACTATCTAAGATTGACAAACCATGATCACAAGGTGCGACCTGATTGAAATTATCATCATTTCCCTGTTGTCTCACAAAGATATATTTCAAGACAATCAAAAGTTACACGAAGCCTCATTTACACACCATGTAGATATTTCTGTGATTCTTGATTCTTCAGGTAGATTCTTGGAGGCTATGGTGCTGTGCTTGACGAGAAATTTCCTATCCTTTTATCTCAATGCAACCAAAACTAGCAATTCCTACACGTTGAATGACAAAGTCGTGGGGACGTCTCCTTCTGAGTAACAATTAATGTACAGCGGGATTTCAGCCCTTACCTAAGGATCTGTAAGCCAATGTTTTCTTGCTGAGCTATCGTTAATCATTTAATTGTCCACGTGGTTGCATGCATGCATGCATTTGTCAATTTGTGGAATACGTGCTGTATAAGTGACTTGTCATCACAGTCACGAATTCAACGCTACCGATATTATGATTTCAAGATGATAGCAGAATGACTAAGCCATGATGAGTACGTTCCTTTTTCAACAGACCCAACTTTCGTTTCGGCCTATGAGGCTGATGATGGCTTTATCTACATCTTCTTCTTTGAAAAAGCGCTTGAAGTCTCCGAAAGACGGGTAAGCCATCCTTCCGTTTTCCTTTTTTTTTATATTTGACTCGAGAAGACGACAATGTTGGCTGTTGATCGTAACAAGCTATCAGGCCTTAAGATGAGGTGATATCAAGAAAGACAAAATCGGAGGAGTCAAATCTATTAGCATGGTTCACGACAGAATGCTGTTTAATGATGGAAACGTCGATTTCACTTTTATTCAAAATTAATTTCTTGTTTGTATTTTTGCAGATGGTTTACTCCAGGGTTGGTAGAATTTGTTCGGTGGGTATTTTGACAAGTAATCTTTATTCGTTTGTTCATCAAATTATTAATTTCAATTTATTTGGCCATTAATGAGTTTCAAGTTTCTCCGCAAAGAGCTAAGGAATGAATCCACTTTTTATGGTTTCTTCCGTGGCATTCGTAAGTAGATTAATATCCATGAGAATCTGTTTATCAAGCAGTATTCTACTACCTTCCCATGATGTGATGTCAGTTCAAAGTTCCACTAGTCCATGACTCTAAAGGAAGGGAGATTTTTTGACGCTAAGAGTGGTACTTACCGAGCAGTATCCTGGCCCTTTCTCATAACTTGCTGTCATGTCGAGATACCTATGATGTATGAATGATAACATGTACGGATTTTAGAAAACTGAGAAGTCATTGTTGCAATCAGTGTTTTGGGCCTTCCTCGCGGCGTGACCACACCTTGTGCCACCCCTACGCTTGCATTGTAGAACTAGAGACTTTCATTTTAGGAGAAAATTGCGTCTGAGCTGAGCTCGAACCGCTGACCATCTGATCGATGAACAATTACCGTGCCACTTATCCCCACTAGTGTCTTTGTATAGGTCTTTGCATAGGTCTTTGCATAGGTCTTTGCATAGGTCTTTGCATGGCCTTTCCTCAACATAACCCGATTACTTTTTCTTTGCAGTACGACAGAGGGGAATTCTCTGGGTATCAGTTTGTTACCTTTTCGAAGAGCCAAATCGTCTGTTACAAAAGTGGACGAGTGCCGGATTATTACGACTTCATTCGTGAGTTTACGATTTTCTCTTTCCTTTTAGTTCTAATGAAGAGAAGTCTCGAAAATTTCCCACATTAGCTTTAAATTTGCGTAGCATTATGTTCTTACGACCGACTTGTGGACGTTATGGTGCTGTACTTTTGTTTAATAACTTACACTACTTTAATTCAATATTTATTTGATTGACAGAAAGCGCGACAGCTCACAGTATACGTGATAGCGACGGAAATTCTGAAGTGTTTATATACGCATCGTTTACAGCAACAAGGTAAATGGATTCCCTTTTTCTCCACATTCTCCAGGTTACTCTAGGTTCTCCAGAAGACTCTCAGATAATGTTAGGAAAACGTAGCTTCGTGGAGGTTCTAAGGTGTATGTAAGCGTTTTGCGTCAAACAACTATGGTTTGCCTAATAATCAAATAACTTCGTGGCTCACAAAGTTTCATTTTTTCATAGGCTCGCGACTGGCAGTTCAGCCCTTTGTAAATATCGATTGAAAGATATACAACAAAGTTTCAAAACGGATAAATATTATTTGAGGAAAGGTAGCGGGCTGGGTGTGCATTATGTGCCCGGTGCTCATCCATGGCCAGATATGGATGTCAGTCAGTGGAAGGTATGCTTGAGGCAGGAGGGAGCAGAATGGTCGTTAAAATCAATCTGCTCCTTTATATTCCATTGTATTATTGTTCTCAAATTCAATTTTGACCTTAAGCCATCCCTTGATGGAGCTTACAATAAGAGACGAAACTGTGTAAAGCAACTGAACGTAGTTCAAAGAGGAATATTTGCCCATCGTGAATTAATCTGTCAATCTCCCTTTGAAAAAATCAAGAAAGCAGATCTGAAGCGAGTTGGTTGAGAAGGTGAGGGGTTGTGAGATTGCTTGCTCTATTCCAGCATCGATATCTCTCAGCCTTTGCATTTTTATTTTGTTATTGCAACTTTCTTTCTTGCCTCTTCTTGTCTCTTCTTACCTCTCCTTGCCTCTCCTTGTAATTACTGCTAGAACATTAGCCCGCTCCGATCTAGCCATAGCAGCTCAAATGCCTTTGCCCTTCTGCAATGACTGAACTTTTGTAAATGATATTGATTTTTTTAAATTGACAGTGTGATTCCAAGTTGAAGACGAAAAAGCTTGGTGGCAGCCCAGTCCTGTGGATAACTATGAATCCCTTGGTCATCAATGACGTTGAACCATACGAAAAAAACATTATTTTAACATTTCCGAGAGAGAGGTGAGACGTTGTTTCATTTCATGAATTTGTTCGCAACAAATCTGTGTCCAATCGATCGAGGATTTCTCAACCCAATTTGTGTTTTTCATACTCGTTTCCAACTAACCTCAGAATCGAATGTTCAATAACTCATGCCGCTTTTCAGAGTGGCGTCATTGTATATGGAAGATGTAAACAGCTATGACGTCAATGGAACCAATGTCAGCTCGACTATTCTGTTTGCTGGAACGGGTAGGTCTAGTTCTTGAGTATTTTCATGCAAATCTAATTACTTTTATTTCTCAGACTCATTGTGTTCTATGAGTTAGCGCTGGATGGCGTCCCCTAAAATTTTTTCTGTCTTACGTGTTTACAGACAGTGGAAAGATACTCAAAGTTGTTTTGAAGGGTACTGATATCAAAGAGCCATACATTGCCGAGGAGATCAATGCTTTGGAGGTGGGTGTGTCACCTCAGTATCCATTTATCCATTTCTGTGTACCGTTACATTGTTGAGGCATTGTATAGGCCACCATGGCCTTTCCCCAACATAATTCACTAAATAAAAAAAATCACAGTCAAGCAAATCTTTATCTTGGATTCAGTTGAACTGTGTCACAAACTCCTTTCAATTTGGAGATGTTTTAAGACGCTCACCTCCAATCAATATTTCTTCCTTTGCAACAACCCAATTCATCTTTTTTCCTTTTTCTTGTAGAAACCAGGTGCCATTGCCAACTTGCTGCCTTATAAGGTAAATTGCGACGTACTTCACTAGCAATTATCAATATGGAATTTTTATTTGTGTTTGCGTTCATAGGATTACTGTCGTTCAGGGGATGAAGTGATTTTAGTTCAATGAGTTTTTGACAAACAAGTAAGCATGGAAGGGAAATGAATTTATATGCGCTTTGTGTGATGCTTAAAAACCATACGCATATGTTAGAAACCATAGGTTGGAGCACCTGCCGTTGTACTGAAAGTCGCGAGTTGGAGGCCTACTAGTTTCTGTTTCTCTTTGCCGTTGCCCCAGCAATGAACGGGTACTTACCGTAGAGCTAGGCTGTTGAGTTACTCATTGCCGTTTTGGCAGAAGACAGAGGAAAGAATAGCATCAATTCGTTTCTATAACTGTGATATTAAAACACAAAAAGCAACATGGGGACGACTATGGTGAAAAAACTTGGTAACCAAAAAATGTGCAGCCTCGTTTTACTGTAACATAGGATAGAGGGTTTGATATTTCAACACAGATGACGAGGAACTCTGTTAGCCACCCACCCTATGTCGCCATTGCTCAGAAGGACGTTTTCTCTAGCAAGGTGGTCCACCGAGCTCGCTTCGAGTAAACAGCTCAACTTTTCATTTCGATATGATTTATTTGTTCTTGAATTTGAATTGTATCGAAGTTGTATTCATAAAAGCCCGCTATCCACGTTCTATATAATTTTTTGAATTCGTTCGTTGAATTGACATTGTGAGAGTTTTCTAACTTTTACTTCCTTCACTGACTTGAAATTTGCTTTTATTTTAAGTTCCATCATATTTCAAATTTTTCCTACTTGTGGGTAATAATTTTCGTTCAATTTTTTTGTAGAATTATCTGATTGGATATGGTAGAGCTGTTCCTTTGGTTCGCGTTGAGAAGGAAAGATGTGAATCTAAATATATAATGTGCAGGTTCGTATTTGCATTCATTCTTTTCATTACTCGTCCGCATGATAATTCATTAATTCCTTCAGTCAATTGATGTTTATCTGTTTTCTCTTTAATCAGGGCATTGTCGTAATTCGTTTTTACGTAAGTGGATATTCCTAACAAATTTCCTTACCTCCAAGCATTGAAAGTGGAGGCAGTTATTTCTTTGCAAGTGGTTAGCCACTGTTTGTTTGGATAAATTCAGGTTTTTAACCAATGCAAATGCACCTTAAGTCGCGTTTTTTTAATCTTCATGCGCTACCCACGTGGCATGCATTGCCTAGCAAATGATACAAATTTCTAGCTCAGATGAACTATTTCTCTCCTTTTGATTCAGTGGCTGTTTAAAAGCACGAGACCCTTTCTGTGCTTGGAGCTTAAGCATGAAGAAGTGCACAAGAGCAACAGAACTTCTCCCGTCGTAAGTTCAGCGATCATTCGCTTCTCATTTTCATTACAGAACCAAATCTTCTGCTTCACTGCACCAGCAGCCATTGTTTTTCCTCTTGTTTGAACTCGTTGTGGATAGTTCAGGTGTGACTTATCAGGTTTAATATTTTCAAATGGAAGCAAATATCGTTATGTATTATTATTTTTCCCCCTATAATTCAATCAGTTTCGGTTTCATCGTGCTTGCAGTTTTATTTTTTAAAGCATGAAGCAAAAGTGAAGTTACTCTCTTCTTATCAGAATTCGAAAATTTTCCAATTTTTAATCTTAAATTCTTATCAATATATATATGTGCATAAATTTCATTGTATTTTTACTTTAGGGATCGTTTACAAGAATTAGCCACAGGCAGTCATGGGAAGTGCCCACCAGGTTTGTTCAGAACGCCTTTGATTTCAAGGTGACAGTCTAAAAGTGTTTCCATATTCTATGATCAATCGAGAAGCAAGCTAGTTAAGCTATTTAGCTAGCCTCCCTTGCACCATACAGTCCTCGCTCTGAGCACGAGTACCTTATTGTTCATTAGTGTTCTTGCAACAATTTTTGAGTTATGAAATGAAATTATTTGCACAAATAAACGTTAAGTATTCGTACTTTGGTGTTTCTTCTTAACGAACTGTCATCAAGTAATACTTAATTTTCAATGCACTATTGTTCATACTTAATTTTCTATGCATTATTCTTAACTCTCGTTGCCAGCCATTTTGCATCACGGTTCTTCTTTAATTTTACCATAAACCATTTCGCATTAGAGAACTTTTTCTCCGTTCTTTTACTGAGTTGTTAATTTCGTCTGTTTGAAAGTTGTTCATCATTCCATTTTTGCCATTTCATTTTTCAATTGATTTCTAACCTCTAGTTGACGTCGCTATATCCTGCTCGCTAACTATTGTTGATAACATACCTGGTGCATGGACTGCCATTCAGTGTACAGGCCACGGGAATATTGCCCCCAAGGTTCTTGCGTGGAAGAAAGACGAGGCCCGTTTAGACATACATCAAGACGTTTATCAGATCAGGGTTCAAAATTCCTCTTCGCAGCTGTTAATCATCAAAGGATACACTTCAAAAGATTTTGGGAAGTACGGATGTATTGTGGGCCTAGATTCTAACAAATCTGAATGCTCAATTGAAGTCAAAGGTTTGTTGAGAAGCAAATGTTGATGCGTTCGTTATTCCTGGTGCTCTTAGAAATGCCGCTTTTATTGTTGTCAAAAGTTCAAGCAAAATCGAAAATGAAATTTCAATAGCGGTGAAGTAATCAGTAAAGCAGTTCCAGGTTTGAATGATACAGCCCCGTATACGAAGCTAACTTAATTCCACCACAGAAGGAACATCCATTACTGTCCTTTAACGTTTGGTCCTTATTCTCTCATTTGTCTTTTTGTCTTCAAATGTTGTGTCTTAATGTTGTTTTCTTTACTCGTCCACTCATCCACCCATTCATTCAAGCTTCTAATATTATACCAATTTGCACTTTTGCTGAACTCGCCAAATGCACAAATTCTGTCGTAACAATAATCAAACACTAAAGGCTGTCATCAACATTGTCAATATATGATGTTAAACCTACATGTTTGTTGTAAAATGTATGTTTCTGTTTCTCAATGAACGAAATTTTCATTTCATGTTTACGAAATTTTACGATACCCATTTCTGATAATTTTTCAGCCGATAAATTTAACATGGTAGGGACTAAAATTTTTTCCTGCCAATTTTATTTCGCAAAAGCAGGTTAACAACCCATGAATTATACTTACAAGAAAGGGCACAAGGAGTTGCTCTAAATTTTTCTATTATCCACAGGGCTCTACTGAGCCAAAAAGCTAAGTCGGTATTCAGGTTCACGGCCCAATGCAAAATTACAGAATATGCCAACGCTCGTGGTTTTCGAATTTGTTGTTGTCGCTGCTTTACAACCCTCCTCATGACAAAATGTTTATTCATTCAGAAAATTTTCGCTCTGTTTTAGCGAGCATTTTTTGCGACCACCTTACTTCCATTTTTCCTCATTTTCTATTCAATATAATGCTATTTAAACAAAACATGACATTTAAACAATAATTACTAATCCAAGAAACAATTAAAAAATACCGCGTATTTTTATTTAAAAAAATGTAGGTGCACCACCAGTCTGGTAGAGCCGTGAGCGAAGGATTTCTGATAGAAAAACCTTCTGTCATAACTTTGATATGATTTCTCATTATATTATTCAGTTTCACAATAATTCATAAAATATTTAGTAAAGAATTTTAATCTAATTATTGCTTAGAATGAATCCGAATGTGCTCGATTCAAATATATAACCAGTTTAATGTTTGTCAAAGAATTCATTTAGAATGCAACTAGCTGATTTCTTTTTGTTTCGAAAGCAAAGAAAGGTTTGACGCCCAATCTCAGAATAAAACAGCTGTGCCCTGTCAGTGGCATAGATCTCGAGAATGGCTTTGCATCTTTCCTTTCATAAGCAAACTACGATATCATAAATTCTCACGGTAGCACCCCATTTTGAAATGCAAGTTTAAACTAAAGAAGCAAATTAAGTCAATCTGAATTTATGATTTAATTTGACCACATTGCATTTCACGACACATTCAAATTTTCTTCATTTTCTTTCTTTCCATCCATCCATCCATCCATCCATCCATCCCATCCATCCATCCATCCATCCATCCATCCATCCATCTATCCATCTATCCATCTATCCATCTATCCATCTATTCATCCAACCATCAATCTATCCACCCATCCATCTATCAATCCATCTATTCATCTAACCATTTGTACAAATGAGTCAGTAACAATGTGACTATATCGCGTTTTGGTTTCATCAATACGTATGGTAGGTCGGTTCATGATTCTTTTCCACTTAAATAATCTATGTCCTAGTGTTTCACTCTCCTGTATCGCTCCTTCGCAGGGCAGGAACCGGACGTTAACTGTAGTAAAAAATCAACCGATTGTACGTGTGAGGTATCAGGCTTCCCTCTCCCAATTGTCAGCAAAATTGTGAACGGCAGGGAAACTTTAAGGATAGGCCAGGCAGGCCTCACCTCCATTCAGCAGGGAGAAGCTCTTTTCGCTTTCAATGCGTTTGGCGATGACGCCTTTGTCTGTCCAGTAACCATGGTACCCGCTAAGATAACAACAACCGCTACTGTTTTCACAACAAAATCCACAACAAATGCAACAGCAACAACAAATTCGTCCACATCGCATTCGGCCACTCAGACAAAAACAAAGTCTGCGAAGTTGACAAGTAAATCAACGTCTTCAGGTCAGGACTGTTTTATACAAAGACCCCAAAATTCAAACAATTTTCAGTTTGCTATCAAAAGGACCACTTTTTTTAGGTTAAACGCACTTTAATCTGAAACATTCACCTCTCCTGTTGTTATTTTAGATAATTTTTACTGCAATTGAATTACAACCTCACATTCTACTGCTTTGTAAATTTACCTTTTTATCAAACCTATTGATGCGACGATTTTACTTTTGTATTTCATAGTAGCTTCTCATTATCACTCTGGCACTGTCCCACCCAACTGCACCATTGTTTATATTTTTGGTTTTCTTGAAATGTTTTAATCAATTTTCCAGTTGAAAATTTTTAACAAATGCGACTTGTTCAAGAATTTTGCTTGGACTGTTTGGGGTTTTTGTAATATTTGCATAATTATGATATGAATTTTAAAAAATTAGAAATGTTGCGACTAATCAAGAAGTCAAATGATTGTTTTTTGCGTTTCTTCGAAAATACGTTTTATGTTCCGTGTCTCCAAATTACCAAATATGGTAGTGTCTAGGAGATGTTCCTTTGCAATCGGTAGAATAATAATAATAATAATAATACTAATAATAATGTGTTGTGAATGTTGGCAAGTTAAAACGTTGGAAAAGGGACCTTATTTCGCATGTGTTATTTTCTTATTTGAATTGGTTCACATTCATTTTAGGCACAACTGCCCGTCCAACTACGCTTCCAATTACTACAGGGCGTACGACCAAGTCTTTTCAAACTTCTCCGACTGGACGGAGGACTACAAAACAGCTCCCTATAGTAACCTCTAAACCGAATGGAAGTACAACAGTGCCACGTGGTCCATCAAATGGTGAGTCAGAACCCAGTGGGAAAGACTAGTGTCGCGCCGTTTTAGGCCATGATTGTAGAGAGAGAGTTAGTGTTGCTGTTGTGAGCAGTATGCCAAAGTCTAGTTAGTCCAGAAGAAGTTCTGCTGCATTTCCTTCCGTGTTAGAGCCACCCGTGGCCGCCACTGTCACTTGCTTCTTTTGGTTGCGTTCATGTTTGCCCTCGCAATTTTAGTGCCAGATTTATTTGCCACTGCCCCCCCCCCCCACTGGCAGAGAGCGCATTATTCCGTGGGATTTTCCATCCTTCCTGAACTCTTACCTCTTTGCCACCCCCTCCGCCTCCACTGCCCACGCGCACCACGTGTCCCTCCTATTTAGCTTGGACTTCTGCACCCATGTTTGAATGAATGTCACGTCGGCCAATTCACTTTTGCAGGCGAGTGCATCTGAAGCAGCGTTCGCGAACGGTGTTTTGAGTTTCCTGTTGTGTTGTTTTTGCATCAGCTAGGTTTCCGATGCATCAAGGAGTGTGTTCCGTACCACCGTTGCGGAGATCTGCATCTTGTCGGAGAGCGTCAAATCGTGTTGCTTTAGATCATGCTCCCAGCTACAGGTATCCAAATGACCATGCTACCACCGATATCCCACTCCACAGAAATGTTTCAGCCTCGCTTCTCTCCGATGATCTGACATTTCTTGAGAAGTGGGGTAAAAACAACCTAGTTTCGTTCAACCAAAGCAAGACGAAACAGGCTGTCATTTCACGCAAACGTAACCAAATCATCATTCATCCCAAGAACATGCAATTTATGGGACGTCGTGCCTTCTTCTTGCTTCCCAGAATCCTGCAACTTACTATCTTTCAAATCTAAGATCAATAAACTTGATCTGATCTCTCTCTCCTCTTAGCCTTTCCATCTTTCTTCCTTTGTTGAAGCTTTGTATAGTCCACCATGGCCTTTCCTCAACATAACTCACTAAACAAGGTACAGCCTGTGAAAGGACAAGGGCTTGAATTATGAGATTCGGGCTTCATATCCCCACATCGAGGCTTCATATCCCCATATCGAGCTGACTGTCATTTGATGCTGTGCTACTGAGGTCGTTAGAAGTTGAGGTAATTTTTATATGGCGGCGACCCCTCTACCACAATTTGCAGAACAAGGCTGCTAATCCAGATACCATCGCCCAATTGAGCACTCCAGTTTCTGAAGTTGTGACACGCAAATTTATCCACCAAGTTTGAATACGCGGTTCTCTGCGTTTGAGAATGTGTCCCGCGGTCATCTGCAAAGAGGATCTCACTTACAAATGTGATTCACTTTTTCGAATGGATTCAGAATCCGGCAAGGTTAAACAGCAAATCGTTCAAATGCTATATCATCAACTCCACAACGCTCCCTTCAGCATTGTATAAAAACAGGTGATAATAATAAATGTTTTTAGAGCAATGATGCCTGTTTGTTTTATACCCATGGTAATCGAGAAGCTCTCCGTAGTTTCGCCATTCAATGTCATTTTGACATGAAGTGACTGCAAGATAATCGTCATCAGAAGACACCTCATTGGCTAAACAGTGCTCCAGGTGACTATGTCTATGGCTAACCTTCTGCCCGTGTTGCTGTTTGATATATTCTACCTGAATCTCCTGGGTCCTTAGGCCGCTTAATGTATTGGACACTTATGAAGTAACTAAGTAACGTAGTGAACCAAGGTTTTCGCTGAACCGTTCTTGCACGATTCTTGTCAGAATTTGCCTCTTTGCCCTTGATTTTGTAAATAGTGATCACTTGAGCATTTTATCTGATCGGAAACAGTTATGTTAAGTCAAATTTGGTTGAACAGACAGAGAAGGTGAGATTTCAGAGCAGAGCAGCCGTGTTGGGAGATGTTGCCGCCTAGTGGTGCCCCGCTTGTGCTCAATCAAGCAATCATCTCATCATCAGAATCAACGAGTCAAGCAAACAATCAGCTTAGTAATCAATTGATCAAGCAATTGATCTATTGATCGAGTAATTAATCGATTCAGCAATCAGACGATCAAATAGTTAGACGATCAATTAATTGTAATTCAATCCTAGTCCACTATCCAGTTGTAGAGATTCGCAGTTTTTTGCCCTTAGGGTATCAGTGAATCAGAAATAGTGCTCGATGTTTTGACTCTATTTGCATTCTCTGTGGGGATATGTTGTCCGTTAATCCGAACCAAAACCTTTTTATTCTGAACTTTTTAATCGAATGAGTTGTCCTGTTTCGAAAAGTCACATGTTGACGAATGAAACATTACATTCAAAGTTTTTCTTTGACGTTCCTCCTGGAATCGCCCCGTTGCCATCTTCAAATTGCTCTCGTTTTCGTTTCCTTTATTTGTGTAACTATTTCTGACATACCCTCATAAGTTCGTTAATCTAAGAGGCGTTTGATTGGTTTAATCGTCTTTGCATTTTCCATTTTAGCCCCGCGTGTCAAATGCTCAAATGATGGCAAGTGGTTTGCTCCATTTTTAGTTTGTTTGCTTCTGTTGATCTCTGCCATCATCGCCATTGTTGGATTCATTTATTTCTATGTTCTGAGGAGGAAGAAGTATGACAAAGAAGACTCTTATGACGGTAAGAGCGGAACCTTGAGAATCAGCCCTTCCAAGCAGGGCAACCGAAATAACCATAAGAAAAATGACTTAACTGTTCTTTTCAAAAAGAAAAAGAGCAAGACGGAATCGGGAAGTCAGAGACCATTAAGTAAAGGAGAATCTAAAAATGGCTCGACGCCGTGCACGGACATTGATTCGGGTAAAACTGCGCAGGAGATGGACGATATTGCATCGAATGAAGATAAAGCTTGTTTATATCTAATGCACGTTAAAACCTAATAGATACCATCGTCTGTTCCGCGTTTAATATTTTCCTTTCATTTTTTAGTCATTTTTTTATTTTCCTATTTCATTTCAATTCGTAAAATCTCTTTTCAGCCCTTCCTCCAAGAGTGCATACCTTACAAACTTTGAGCTCCCCCATATTTCTCTTTGTTTGTAAAGGAAGACGTTTGCATGTACAGTCATCCCCATTAAGGTTATTTACGAGATCTCTGTTGGATATATCAGAATGGTTAGTTTAAAGTTTATCGTAAGACACGTTTTAACCAGGCATTGCAGACGTCACGTCAAAAAATCCCCCAGTTCCTTCACCAAGACGGAATCGTTCATCTTGGCTGAATATTATTATTATTATTGAATTATTTTAATAAGTAACAGCGAATTTTATACGCAAGTCGATGCAATCTGCATCTCAACAGCCAAATTAATTCCTTGCTATCTCTGATGCTTTATACTGCAAATAGCTCTACTGACCATGGAAGTCAGAAAAGAGCTAAGCACACATTTGTTTAAACCCAAAGATTAAAACTGATTGATATGTGATTTTGATTGTTACCTGCCCCTAAACTGTAGATAGATCTAAAGATGAATGATGTGACGTCACACTCCATTTTTGCCCTACCTCATTTGTTCGTAGTTAATTGGATTGGTTTCCATGAATCGTTTCCGTTTGAAATTACTCAAAATTTCCTTTAAAAGAAGAGAAGGTAATCGCCTTGTAATTGATTTGATACGATGTGACATCATACGATGCAACGATTCTGCTTCGCTCCACTCCATGGGTGTAGCAATGCAAGTTTCCGATTCGTAGGGTGCGCATAGTTTGAAATGCCTTAATTTTGAGTTTTCCTTGTTGTGAATTTATTCGAATTGTGATTTATAATTGAATTGTGATCCATTCCAGTTGATGACATCCAGCTCGATGGATGCTCGGTTCTCGTTGTGAATTTCCGGTCCATTATTTATTCAACGTTCCCTCCTTTCGCTTAACTTTGGCATTTCTAAATGGTCCTGCCATTTCACCCTTCTACAGCCCCACTCATCTTTTCATTCATTTGTGATTTTTCTCATTAACTGCAATGGCATCATCGTCTCGATTCCTTCTCTGTCCCACCTGTCATTTTCGTCTGTTCACCGTCATTACCTGACTCTACCCTTCCTTTTATCCTTGTCTCCTATTTTACTATTACCTTTGTGTATATAATAGTGTATTGTTGTAATATTTAGTCTGTCAGATCACGAGAGTCTGCTCTACACTACACAATGTCTCTTTGGTACCATGTTCTCTGCGCATTGCAATGTAGAAGACCGATGCATCTACTGCATCATATCCCAAGGGAAGCTAAGTATATCAACCCACACATTCAGACAGATACTTTTAAGGTCACTTGTAAATCCAGACTTTCAATTTTGAAAAAATCCCTATCAATATCCAGGCATCTAAAAGACCAATCCTGTCTGAAGAATGTTTGATGCACCTCTGCGCCCCTCGTATCCTAATATGGGGCACCCCCGTTCGCTGCAAATATAAGATTTTTGCCATTTTTTGAAAAAATGGAAGGGGAATTGGATAATTTCATGGAAGCCTTCTGTTTCTTGTTTATTTCATGAAGCTGGAGTCTTTTTCTGGCTTCTTCTTTCCCAATATTTTCTATGTCTTTCGTTGAAAACTTTGACTTCGCTTAAGATATCGTTTGTACAGATACCAATATAAATATGTTACTAGAGGAGAAGTATACCCAACCAGGTGTAGTCATGTATTGCCACACTTACCAATATAAATATGTTACTAAAGGAGAAGTATACCCAACCAGGTGTAGTCATGTATTGCCACACTTACCAATATAAATATGTTACTAAAGGAGAAGTATACCCAACCAGGTGTAGTCATGTATTGCCACACTTACCAATATAAATAGGTTACTAAAGGAGAAGTATACCCAACCAGGTGTAGTCATGTATTGCCACACTTACCAATATAAATAGGTTACTAAAGGAGAAGTATACCCAACCAGGTGTAGTCATGTATTGCCACAGTTTTGCTTGTGCTCTCCTTCACCATTGTCCGTTACTCACCCACGTATTTTTATTTACGCTCAAGGTCAGTTTTCTAGCGCGACATTCGAAATCTGTTTTAATGTTGAGAACAGCCATAGAATAAGATCAGGCACGTGATTAACTGCCCTTGACAATGCTGAAGGCATAAATTATGTGACGATAATGAAATGCCCAGATTACAGTAATTACGAAAATCTTAAATTCATGCAAGTATGTTCGTTGCTGTCAGTTGTTTGGGTCCACCACCACCAAAACTTTGACAAAGAGAGAGAGACAGAGAGAGAGAGAGAGAGAGAGAGAGAGAGAGAGAGAGAGAGAGAGAGAGAGAGAGAGAGAGAGAGAGAGAGAGACCCTGAGAGAGAGAGAGACCCTGAGAGAGAGAGAGACCCTGAGAGAGAGAGAGACCCTGAGAGAGAGAGAGAGAGACCCTGAGAGAGAGAGAGACCCTGAGAGAGAGAGACCCTGAGAGAGAGAGACCCTGAGAGAGAGAGAGAGAGAGAGAGAGAGACCCTGAGAGAGACCCTGAGAGAGACCCTGAGAGAGACCCTGAGAGAGAGAGAGAGATGCTAGAGAGAGAGAGATGCTAGAGAGAGAGAGAGCTAAAGGGAGAGAGAGAGAGCTAAAGAGAGAGAGAGAGAGCTAAAGAGAGAGAGAGAGAGGGGAGAGTTGATAGCTACAAGCGCTGGAGTCATGCGGTGTGCTCACGTCGAGAGACCCTTTACGTCCTTCTCTCTATAGATGCAAAGAACGGACACAGTTTCAATGATATCGCGATCTCAATCACAAAGATCTGTGATAGTGCGATTTTTAAGCCTCCCTCTTTTATCTTTGCAGAGTGTTTAGAAACCGGTGTTTATCCAACTTCGTTGAAGAGAGCTCCTGTTCCTGTTCACACGAAGAACAGCACACAGAGCAAAAATAACCATTGCAGAATTTCCCTTCTGCCCGTCTTCGGTCGGATATTTGAAACCTTATATTTGATGCTATTTATAATCATTTATGTGATCATAGCCTTACAACTGAAGACCAATCTGGTTTCCGCCCTGGTGACTCATTTTTTAACTGACTGTTGTCAGCAACGCATGCAATTTATACTGCCTTCGAAAACGTACCTAGCAGGGATACTCGAGCTGTCTCTCTTTCTTTCTTAGTGGGCTATGTTGGGGAAAGGCAATGGTGGCCTATACAAAGCCCCGACAAAGAAAGAAGGAAGAAAGTGAAAGGCTGAGAGGAGAGAGAGATCAGATCAAGTGTATTGAACATCTCTTATGAAGAGAATGAAGAGTACATGTGCTAAATTGATAAATCAAGAGTACTTTCATGATTTATCAAATCTATAGGGCATGACCCAAAGGTCTACTACACAAACAGACGTGTAATGGAAGATGTAATATCTTTGAATTACCCAGGACTTCTTATTTGAACGTAAATAACGTCTTGTACTTTGTGGGAAATCTTCTAATTGGTCCAAAGTGTCTGCTGGTGTACCCCAGGATTCAGTTCTTGGTCCTTTTTTCTTCATTATTTCGAGTGAAGCTTGATTGGTAGCGAGATCCAAAATCGTACTTCAATCGCACAGTTTTGAAAGAAATTGCTTTCAATTGCTCGACTAGTTAGAAATTCTACCTATAGCGTATTTGATATCCCAGGTATCCGATTGTTCACAAGCTTCTATCTTCAATTTAATGACCAGAGTGAGCATCTTCTCACAAACGCATTCGACTGCCTCATTCCTGTTTGCATTTGTAGTTCTTCAACTAATGATGGAAATTACTATTTCCTCATACACACTACCCACCGTATGTACCACTCCCGTCCTGTAAAAAATATCTTTGGCCAGATATCAGATATCCCTGGAATTGATCTTACTTGCTTTAGTTCCCAATACAATCTTCTTATATATGGGACTTCCCTTTGTACTGTGATATAAAAAAGCCACATTATTATCAAATCCATTATATTTTAGTCAAGGACACAAATCAGTTTGATTAGGGATATATGGAATTTCTCCTTCCTTCCTTCCTTCCTTCCTTCCTTCCTTTCAAAGGTCTGTCATAGATTGGATGTCGATAAGGTCTGGAGGAATTTTCAATTAATGATACATGTAAGTATTACATTTTTGCTTCTATCTGACCTTCCAAGCTCTATCTTGAGAGACATCTTGGTACTCTTTCATTCTATTTTAGATATAACATTATTTCTTTACTTAATATACCAATAATGATTTCTGATTGATGGTGTTGATTAATGATTGATGATAATAATGATGATAATTTTTTCCAGGGTAAAGATGCAATGTGTTGTAGGGAATAAAGAAGACACTTGCTCGATGTGCGAAAGATCTCATTGATGCAAGCACGGATTCAGGAAATCGATATCAAATCATCCGATTGAATGTGAATATGAAACGCGTAAATTGAAGGGATTTCTTATTATCCAATTGATAATTCAGAATATGTAAGAAGGCAATAAATGCCCATTTGGGTTTTAGCAAGTGGTTCCATTTGATTCCCCATTCATTCGCAAATACACGTGTTGGCTTGTTCAATCCAGAGCATTATGGGTCGATTTCGCTGAAAATCTATCGCTAATTCTAACGTGACTGATTTCACTATAAGCCGAAAAGCATGTTTACAAGAACCTGAGCTATCAGAAGCATTACTTCACGATCAAGCAATCTTCATCCGTAGAAGCAATCTTCATCCGTAGGAAGTTTGTGCAATTTTTCGTTCAAGTCATGTTCTGTGCATAATACTCCATTACAAAATAGCAGTATTAAATACTATACCGTCACGAGACAAAATTCATCAAACTGTCACCATGACTGCGTTTTCCTTTCAATTACAGATCCTTATCCGTTGATGATGATGACAGCTATTGGCCTCATCGTTCTTTCGATTCTCCTGGATGTTTACCTAGCAACGGCATTGTGTAATAGGACATACCCTTGCTTTGTGAGAAACGAATTTGCAACAGAACTACATTACCTCAGAGGCAGCAAGAAGTGCGCAGATGTATACAGATTTGACTGCATTTGCAAACAGCCGATTGATGTTTTGTATAACGAAGTGCCACCTTACATCTTCAAGGATGAAACAAATGTGACCGTAGGAATCATTCCAGGTAACAGGGTAAACAGTGTTCTGTTGCCAGATTTGCCAACTCTGACGCATGCTCTCTTCTATCGTTCCTCTTCGTTCCAAGTCTTGCCTTAGGCCGTCTGATTATTTTACTCCTGGATGCTTTGATTGGAACATTAGTTTGCATCTCCGTCGGCTATCAGTGTATCTCTTACGTTCTCCCTATCTTTCTCCAGTCTTACATTCATCCCTTAAATTACTTGTATTTCCACAATGTTGATTCTTTCATCTCGATCCCTGCTCTCATTTCCATTCCCTATATCTCGCTCCAATTTTCCTTCTCTCTTTTTTCCATCCCCTCCTTTTCCTTCTCTCTTTTTCCTATCCCTCATTTTCTGCACACCTTTTCGTCACACCATTCGTGCCACACTGTGCCATTAAATTTTTCTCGCTCTATTCTATTCAGGGATGATCAACATTGCCTTAAAGTCATGCTGCTTCAGCACCAACTGTACTCGAGTCAACTACCTCAAACCGTTTACGTCATCCTTGGAAGCTTTGCTCAAAATATCAACAGTTACTCTTGTCACTCCAGCTGTTTCTCGATCTGACGTCACCAAAACAATGAGCAATACCTATGTGCCATTGATCAAAACAAGAGGCGTTGCTTTCATCACAGTGAGAGATACAAGCTACATATACTTTGCAAGGTTTTTTCGTTCTGTTGGATCTAACTGGCCGCTGTTCTGCATTTCGCTACTGCTTGCATTAGATGCTGGCATCATTGTGTGGCTATTGGTATGGCATCTACGTTATGAAATTATCCCTTGCATATGAATTGTCATTTCCTATAAATTTTTCCTTCGCTTTCATCTGGCCTTACCCATAGCCAGGGGCGTTGTGGCACCAATAGACTAGGGGGGGCAGGTTGTCCCTCCCGGCCACGACGCCCCTGCCCATGGCAATAGGAATCTTTTACATTCAAGGAAGTAACGAGTCTCTTCTTGGTATTGAGCCAGATCTGAATTCGCAAAAAAGAAAGTGACAGACTCAAAAGCCATTTAAATTTTAGAGAATATTTCATGAGAAGAATTATTTTGAACTTCATCTTTTTAATGGAAATCAGGTCTCAAGAGCTGTTCAGAATTTAACTTAAATCTTATTTCAAGGATCGCTCCAAGAATGCAAATGAATTCCCGAGTAAATTTCATACCGGGGTTATCGAAGGCTTTTGGTGGGCCTATGTTAGCATGACAACTGTTGGGTATGTTAAATTTCTTCATTGATATAATTATTTTGCTTTCACTGGGTGCAGTTGTTTCTTGGGGCAATGTCTACAGTGCATTTGAACTCGTACTGCAGATGCTGTTGGCTTGGCAACCTTTCAAAGTATCATTGCCTAATCCACGAACTCTATCCCACAAAATCATCATTCATCCCAAAAACATGCAATTCATGGCCTTTCTTCAATATAACTCATTAAAAAAACGATTCCAAGCAGAAACAAGAGCAACCCAACGATAACTGCTTTTATTACTACTATCACGTCACGCATTTTGTACTGTACCCCGAAGTTTACAATGCTACGCCGGTTTTCATGTGATGTGTCTATTCCAATAGCTCATTTGAGCACCCACTTTCCAAGAAATGACACGGAGGCTGCCAGTGATTTTGGCTACGCTTAAAATCAAGTGCGGTTTACAATTCTGATCAGTTTCGCTGAAATTTTAAAAGATTACTGCTAACTCATTGTGAAAAGATCTTTGCGGGACATTCTTTTCCAGATATATTCAGGTTGCATTGCCCCTTAGTAAATCAAAATTTTCCAAATTGTTTAGTGTCGCTTTGTTGCGAAATTATTTGCTATTATCTTGGCAATATACTGTATAAGAAGCTGGAATATCTTATCAATTGCAGGTACGGAGACAGAACACCCAAATCCATTTTAGCAAGAGCATTTGGGGTCGTTTGGATAACTGCTGGCATATCTCTGTGTGGAGTTTTTACGGCTTCTTTGACTACAGGAATGACGAAATCCTTCCAGGAAGAAACCCTTGTCCTTGAAAATCGCTTGGTAGGAGACGTTGAGCATCAGACTTCTTTGTCCATTCTATCATTCACATAAATGGCTCTAAATTTCATGTTGACAAATTTCCTATTACTTGAATTCATTTAGCTAATTTGAGTTCTTAGATTTGCCTTTTACGTCCCCCTGGGTTTCCTTCGACTAGAACCAATGACCGTGAGAAACCTTTCATAGAAACTTGCAGGGTCTGCATTGTCACGTGTATTGGTATTGATAGCTCTCTTTTTATTCACTCGTTGGTATATTTCAAACATCAAAATATTACTGAGATGAGAGATTCAATAGACGTCTGCTACTATGATGCATCTTATACATCATGGCGTCCATCGGAAATCTATCAATGACAATGAAGTTACCTGCTTATCTTTTACATGAATCATAAAACCATTTGTTCACATGAACGCAAGTAAGGCTGGGTCGATTCTTGCAGGTTGGCGTCATGAATTTGACAAGGTATGAATTAAACATTGCAATGAGAGAAGGAGCTTTGGTAAAAGGTAATTTGAGCACAATCACCATGCATATCATATAGGTAAAGATAAAGATAGATGGTTTATTGTGGCAGCTTCACAGAAAACATCAGGTCATTAAGGGTGCGGAGCCTGGGGGAGTGTGTGAAGATGGCGCGGGACTGGCGAGGCTGGTGGGCCTTGAAATGGATGCTCTGGCTGATCTTCTTCAGTGCAAGCCCAGAGGATGACGATGATCCTTCTAATTATGATGATGATGATGATGATTTGAACTATTGATACAAACTATCTAGGCCTCTCTGCCTTCTTACTACACATAAGCAGGTATCAATATGTTGACACCATATTAGCTTTGCCTCTTAATAGAAACAGGTTCGTCATCAAAGCTAGACTACTTCCCTTTAACCATAGGGATTGTATATCGTATTTTTGTTGTTGCCATTTTATAAGGTACCTATTGTATTTCATATTTCATAGTTTACGGAAGTTTTGATGAACTGAAAAGTGCATTAATCACAGAGGAAGTTGAAGGTAAATTGAAGATCATTCATAAGAAATTGCATTAATGACTTAATCATTAAATAAATAAATCAATCAATCAATGAACCAATGAATCAATCAATCAGCCAGCTAGATGATCAATTAATAAGCAATTGAAGGCGAATCAATCAATCAAGTATCAGAATAGCAATCACTAAGTGCTCAGTCTTCATTGTTAGTCCTCATAATCGCAATTGTTTGCCTTCATCGTCACTAAGCACTCACCATTTGATAGCAAAAAACAATCATTTAGTGTATTCCGATTGATTTGTTGCTAACACACCTAGCTCTTTTTTCCAGGCATATTGCTCGACGAACTTGTTTTGAAATATCACTTGAAAGACTTTGAAAGAACAGTCCCAGATCTTTACATCCGCAGAAATGCTTTGAGAAACACAGCTACTAGTTACGGAATAATGTTTTCTTATGACAACAAATACAACAAAACCAACTTGAGGTGGTCAACTTTTCTGGCAGGATTTTTTAAAGAGAATCTCGATAATTGGGATACGATGGTTGAGCTTGCAATACGTAGCCTACCTAAGCAGGTGAGCTGTGTTCTGGCCATCCATCCTTCTCACTTGAACTGCATCAGGGACTGACCAATAGTCGTCACTATCTCTGTGTTTCTTCAGCTCATCATATTTCAACTTTTTTTGCCTTTATATTCAGTTTGCTATGCATTTGACAACAGCGTGTAATATGTGGTATAAAGATTCGTTATGATTAATGACTATAACCTGCAAGAATTCATATTAAGTTTAAACTATGGCTATAAAATTTTAAATTGACATCCTTATAAACATGCTTGGGAATTTTAAATTTTTTCTTTGAATTTTTTTGGAAATGCTGCAAAACTTTGATTTTCATTAAAGAGACAATGAATTCACAGTTGGGAAGATCATTGCAACTGCCATTAAAACTTTGAACTTCGTTTTTCGTGGTCGAAAGAAATATTGAATTGATCCAAACTACTCCGTTGTAAATTTTTTCTTCTCTTGTTCACTCTCAAGCAAGTGGTTATAAGCTATACATTCAACAAGATCTCCATTTGAATGTTTAAGAATATTCCCACGAAATTAATTTAAAGATGAAAATTGAAATGGTGGTGATTGTCTCTGGTTTGATTCTGTTAAATCAATTAACTTTAATTAACTTTAAAGTTGGCTTGGAAATGAATCAACTAGCTATTGAGTATCATTACAGCTTGAAGCACTTCCAGTTGCTGATGAGAATGAAGGAATGACGTCAATATTTCATCAAAACTCAGTGTACCGCATGCTGTTCCAATACGTTGGATTTGCAACCCTCACTCTCATTTTGGTTGGCTTTCTATCTGAGAAGTTGCACCTTGGCGTAAGCTACTACATCGCATCAAAGCAAGAAAAATGGTTCAATAAAGTCGGTTAGTTCATTTTTTTGAGATTTGAGCGAACTCACAACTTAGATTCGTTTCCGTATTGGACTATTTTGTCCCACACGGGTCACCAAAACTATTAATGCCATATCAACAGGAACTCGGTATATCTAGAAAATAAAATCTATGCTGACGATTGCAATCAGTATCAAATTTATAGCACGATGAGTGATAAATTCATGGAATATCTGAGCACACGGGTGCTGGATCTTTGTCTGGAAATTTAAGATCCACTTAACTCCTGTCAAACACGCAAGTTTCAGACACATCTATATGGCAGGGTAATTCATCTTAACCTCGGAGAGAAAATCTTGAGTAATTATGTGAATCTTTCTTTATAAATTGGTTTTGAATGTTTCTTATTGAAATTATTTGCTTGCAATTGCTCATTTGCAACAGAGGATTTGTCTAAAAGCAAAGCAAATTGGTCTGCTGAGATGGCAACTCTGAATAAAGAAGTGGTGGCAGCTTTGCATGAAAGATTTAAAAGGACAATGAACGAGATCGAATCTGAAAATGATGGTCTGGATTACACAGAATTAAAGAGAATTGTAAACGAAAAGGTGTTCGAAATAAATGATAAAAGACGCAAAGCAGACGGCAAAGAAGCATTGATTGAAATGTGCGATATTTCAAATTTGGAAGACGAGATCGATAAAGAATAGAAAGAGATAATGAAGGAAGGAAAATGAGAAAATTTCTGTTCAGTTTTAATGCTGATGGATTGCATTCATTCATGAAGAACACGTTGTAAACAATCCAGATTGAAAAGACATCGTATAAAGACGGTTGATATTAACTTTGATATATGCAATCTTAATGACCTAATGGACAGGATTTGGGAAAAAAATTCTAGTCGGCATCGAGCCAAAATCTTTCATGCGATTTTTAATGAACTAATTAGTGATTTTGGACTCTTTTAGTAACCCTTTACGTAATCAGTATGCAAACATTTGCCGCATTTCTGCGGTCTCAGGTCTGTGAAAACTTCTACCTTGCATAAACCAATTGTTGTGTACCACTGTCAGGAAACATAGAGATCATCTTCATTTTTACTTCGGCCAGGTTTATTTATATTTTCGTCATTATCTTCTTTGGGCTAAAATTCTACTTAAAGAAGGGTAAGCGGTGCGGGGGAGAGCACCCACCCTCCTCCATATCATACATACTGTAGTCTGGCATACGAAGCCAATAAATATAGTAACTACAATAATTAGAATTTTTCTAATTGTTCACAATGCACGCATCAACTGGAAATGCCAATACCAATCTCTTCTATGCTAGGCAATCTGTATCTAGCTGATCTATTTACAGAGTCTTCCAAAAAAATGAAAAGGGAAAGAAAAGACGAGCAAATTATCTGAGGCGAAAGAGCTCAAAAGAATGTCTGTCATTTGTAGGATAGAAGGCCCGGATTAGTCCAACATTTCAGAACAGCATGCAGAGAATTTAGTACAGATGGCTACTGTATCTGATATCAGTCAATAAAACAAAAACTACAATGAAAATAATTAAGATAAAATGATTACTGTCATATTCTGGCATACTTTTTTTCCAGAGCAGCAATGCAGCCTACCTCCATTAGATCCTTTCTCTCAACTATGCAGAATTTTCTAGTAGCATGAGATTTCTCTTTTTGATTAGATTTTTCAATAAATTGACTCACTGATTTCATTATTTCTACATTTTTCGCCGGGTTTTCTCCAAGTAGGTTTATTTCCTTTGGAGATGAGAAAGGAGATCACCACAACAACACATTGCCTAATTTTATAGTGCGATACCCATTTCAGTGCCAACCACCTCCAGTTGTCTACGGCTAGGACCAACAAAAACTGTCTTGGTTTGCATATTGAACATTCTATGTGGAGCTTTGCAGTGTAAAAGGTTTTTGATGTGTGAGACTCAATTATTCGTCTTTCGCTGCAACATATATTGAAGTATCTTATCGATGAATTAACTGATCGAATAATAAATGGAGAAACTATCATTTGATACTTCCTGCTGCTTCTGCTATTCAAACTCTTTCAGTCATTTTTTGACAAAAAGACAAGGCGCTGGTCCTTTTCTACACAAATCTTTTCTACCACGGAAAGCCGTTTTAACAACAACAACTAATCCTGTTCTATCATGGCTGCCCAGACGCAAAAGTGGTTTGTCACTACCGCTAAGTAAGTGTTCTAATTTTTCTCTCCTTGATTCTAAAAGATAAAGAGAAATTACATGAAATAATTACCTGCCATTTTCACATAGCATTTTTAGTTTACATTGACATTATGGTGGGAATTAAGCACATCTTTTTGACGGTCTCAACCCTGACTCTTGAATGTCGGCCTGTACACCAGACATATGACATACTTAGGTGCACAACCAGTGATCAGGTCTTCGCACCTTCCTTCTCTTCATATTTTCTCTACTTGCACGGTCTCTGATACTCCTTTCGAGGCTAAGGAGTGGTATTCCCGGCTGCCTTAATGGATCAGACCAGCGTTTCTTGGGTCTTCCTCTGTGTTACTTTATCCTCTTTGTCCTCTTCATCTTCCAAACATTTTCCTTTATAACAAAGAATTTCTACACTGAATTGTCAAAACACGCAATAAATTTTCCAATATTTTTAGCAGTCTAATAATTTTACATTTATCTGCATTTATCTTTAGGCCCTATTTCTTGCAAGTATTCTCTAGCTCTTTAGTTGAGTAGTTGAGAGTTCAAATTTTTCTGCGATGGCTTAAATAAGTGTGGTGTCATCTGTGTACCTGGCCTCTGTGGGTAAAGCTTCAGTGGAACCAAGTTCTGTCAGCAACGCTTTCTCATCCATTACAAACTTGAGAAACACATTGAACAGTGTAGACGATAGGATATAATACACCCTTGTCAAACACGTACATAAATAAGAAACCATTCAGTCAGTGATTTATCAATGGTCACAGAGCATTTTGTATTCTTATACATAGACTCCATAATGTTAACATATTTTGAGTTCCCACCTACTTTCCATAACATTTTCTGTAATGCCTTCCTCCAAATGTTCTTTTCATTTGCTTTCTCTATGATCTGTCAAACAAAAAATTGCATCAACTGCTCTTCTGCCTGCGCAAAATAGAAATTGTCTTTCTTTCAATTTTCCATTGACCTTTGACTGAATCCTGTCCAGCAATACTCTGAGGAATATTTTGCCATATATGGACAGAAGTTCTATGACACAATAGTTTTCTCTTTTAAGTCCATTGCCCTTCTTGTAGATTGGCAAGGCAATCATCTTAGAGAAGTCATCAGACGATTTCTCTGTAGACAGAATCTTATTGAAAATTTTGCGTAAGAGATCAATTATCCCTTCGCCTCCTGCTTTAACTACTTCAACAGTTATTTCATCTGCCCCTGGAACTTTATTACTTTTAGTTTTCCAAGTAGCTGTTTTAATTTCTTCCTTTGTGATGTCCTGGATATTCTTGATTGGGATATCATCAGCAGGTTCAAATGTAGACAATGCACTTTCATCATGTTTAAAGGAGGTGTTGAGGTGTTTTTCCAAGTGCTCCTTCCATAACAACAGTATCTGTCCATGTTGGAAATATTTGGTGCCATTATCATTTTTGATGCATGATAATTGTTTTTTATGCCTCCCTCCTCTTTCACAGTTTTGAATAGATTGTGGCTGTCATGTTTTTGGTACTGTTCTTCCAAAAGCTTCATCTTTTCTTCAAACTTTTTCGTTTTTGCTCTCTGTATTGACTTTTTAACTCCTTTGTTTAGTGCTGCATAAGTAGTTTTGTTTTCCACGGATGGATTATTTAACATATCAATTCTTGCCTTTCTGTGTTTCTCACATGCATTTTCTCCTTCTGACTCAAACCTTCGAAATTTTTCCGTTGGTGAAAACCGACAACAGTTTTGGTGGCTTCATTCATAGCATTTTTCAACTTGTTGTACAGCGTGCTGATGTCAGTGTCAAGGTGGAATAGCGGTTCAATTCTGCCTCTGATGGTTTGTTGGAACGTCTTGGCTATATCAGGTTGTTTAAGACTTGCAACGTTAAATCTTTCAACATCACATTTCTTCTTTTGCTTCTTTTTGACGGTACACAAGGAATTTGGTTAGCCGAATAGAGTGATCAGAGCCAATATCAGCTGAGTTGAAAGCTCTACAGTTTTTCAGCAGGCTCATTTCAACTTGTTGTACAAGTATGTAGTCACTTTGCTTAGAGGTTTTGCTGTCAGACAAGATCCATGTGTATGCAATTTTCTATTTGTTCAATGTATTGGCAATTTTAAATGGTTTATCGCAGCATCCTTTCACCACGGTTCTTAATTTCTCCAACTCCAAATTTACCAACCACAGTAGGCCAGATAGTAGCTGCAGCCTTGCCTATCTTTGCATTAAAATCCCCCAGTATAACGTATTTCCGACTTCAAGGAAAAGCGTTTATTTTATTTTGAAATTGATCATAGAAGCTCTCAATGTCACTGTAACAACTGTCAGGAGAGTAGACTTGAAGATTGTGATCAATCTACATGGTGTTCAATGTCAGCACTTATCATCTTCTGGGACACAAGACATGCTCACCAGTTCACAAGCAACAAGCACTTACACCTTTCTATGTCCACCCATCTCAACAGTTTTCAATTTTGATGGTACATTAAGCATATATTTCCAAAAGCAAGTAAAAAATTCTTATCATTCTATTCACTCCTAAGTTTGAAAAGAGCCATTAGATTGCTCAATGATCTAGACATAACAAGATTTGGCAAGTTATTGCAGAGAATTGTTCAAAAGATTCATCTTCGGGTGAGAGAATTTATTTTCCAAATTATTATCTTTTAAAGTTTGCTCTAAGAATTTCATTTTATAGTCTCACAAAATGTTAACATCCAGTTTTAGAATTTTTAGTCAACATTTTACCACGTTAAAAGACATTTGCTTGCCAATGAAGATGTGAAAGAATGAAATTTTTTTCTTTTTAAAAGCTGAACCAGCAGGGTTACATAAAGTTAGCTTTAATAGGGAGCATCCCTCTGCCGTTACACGCCAATGGGGTTTGAGCTCACTATTGGCGAAAGCATGTTATGATCTACAAATCTTCAATATTGCAGAAGAGCAGAAACTTATAGATGTAGGGCAAAAAGATCATCAGCGTGAGAAAGGTACGTTTCTGCTCTTTTTGCAATGTTAGAATTGATATTTGGAGAATATTGTCTTTCTTCTTTCCGATACTCCATCTTTTGTGTTTTAAAGGATGATAGATCATTTACTGCTGAGGAAGAGAATCGTCTGCAGGTCACATTTCAATTGAATACAGATGAGATTGAGGCAGTTTTGGATACACTGTCATTCATTCTAGAGCAAGCTGCGTATCACTCTGCCAAACCCAAAACTCTACAGCATCAACTTGAACTGATAGAGCTTCATCCAGAAAAGGTTACTCATAATAATAATAATGATAATAATGCAAAATTTTATACAGGAGTCGATGCTTCAACATGTAATGCTGTTATCAACATGTGTCCTTGTTAAATAACGCTCCAATTATTTTGTCTCCATTTGTGTATTTCTCAGAAAAGCGGGAAAAATTGCATTTATGGATCTTTTAATCCAACACTTGTATGATATGAAACGTCTTCTAATGGCCAATTATTTGAAACTGGTACCCAGATGCATCCATTGCACACTTACATACAATTAAATTTGCATCAAAGTGCACTTTTTGTAGCCTATTTCCACCGTTACCCACCTATTTCCACGGTTACCCAATGCTTCATGCTCTGATGATTGTTTTGCAAAAGATCTTCAGTGCAAAGAAATACGTTTCTATTTTTCTGCGCAACCTTGAACTCTTTCACATCTTTCACATGTTCATCTTTGTGATTTAGTTTTGGTAATTTTTTTCTTTTTTCATCTTCACATAATTCATTTTAGAACTTTGAGTGTTTTCTAATTTGCTATATTCCTTCAAATCCAGCTCATTAATTGTAAATTCAAAGCTTGCTCAGTTCTATAATTTCTGTAGACCTGTCTCTGCATCATTGATAGTCATTCTAGTTTGAGACTTTTGAATCTGATAAGTTGGTAAATCATTTTTCTATGCTTTCAACCTAGCACCAGGTGGTAGATTTTAGGGGACTGTGAAGCTATGCTTATCAAGAAGTGTCCAAGTTCTTGCTCTTGATGTGGTCACACCTCATAATTCCCATCCTTGGCAAAGCAGAGAACTGCTGACTCTCTTCACTCTAAATGAAAATTAAACTGATCATAGAATCATTGATTGCTGATCACAGAATCATTGATCAATGTTTATAGCATCACTGAGCAAGCTTCATGACTACTTATGTATCCTTGCAAGGATATAGGTCATGAAACTTGAAATCATGGAACTAATAGTTATTGTCATTTTATGGTTTCAGATCACTGCGGTTGTGGATCTTTGGGTTGAACATAGAGCCTCTGTTATCTCAAAACTGAGAAAACGCAGTCTCGCCCCAAAGCAGGTCAGTTCAAGAAGATTAATAGTCTGTAATTAGCTATAAGTGGTTTTGCTATTGACCTTACGCATTAACTTTTAGAGGTTATGAAGGACAATAGAGGAGGAGGATTTAATCACGAAATCAGCACACTTCATGTTCTCTGTGTTAGTAAGCGACCGAAACATAAACAACATCTCCTTGCATATAATGTCCTTCATATATAACCTTGGCAGCTATTTAGGGACTCAATCCTATTTTCTGCCGTATATTAACATTTTCAACTTCCTGTTATTCAAATTCCTACCTAAACAACTATTATATAGACATGCAAGTATTTAATATTAAACAGTTTAGTTCAGTAAAAAAGTGCAATGGCTTAATGGTGTCATAGTCTTAGCAGTTGAGTGTGAAAAGATTCAGAGAAGCTGGCTCTGATTTCCGCTTTTCTCAAAGTCAAGCATTTGGTGCTATTTCTTATCAAGCTATGAAGCTGGAATTTTTCTGTTATTTTATCTCATTTCAAATCTTATCTCAATGCTTATTATTTTTTACAGCTTGATTCTGTCAACTGGAGATTAAATTTACAACTGGCTCAACAAAATAAGGCAAAAATGAAGCTTGCAAATGCATTTTTTGAACTTGGTTTGAAATCATCATCATCATCGTCATCACCGGATGTATGTTCAATGAGCCTTTTCTTTTGAATGTATCAAATCAATTTGCACTTTGATTAAGTTGTTGACTCTGTTGCGTAGGCAACGTGATTGTTCAATGCAGTCATGCAGTAATGTAGTCAATGCATAGAGTCATTTGTTACGTAGTCATGCAGTTATATAGTCAATGCATAGAGTCGTTTTGTTACGTAGTCATGCAGTGATATAGTCAATGCATAGAGTCATTTGTTACATAGTCATGCAGTAATATAGTCAATGCATAGGGTCATTTGTTACATAGTCGTGCAGTAATGTAGTCAATGCATAGAGTCATTTGTTACATAGTCATGCAGTAAGTCCTAACTCGTAACTGTAACTTTGTGACTGAGCTAATCCGTTAACTTCTCGAGCATTTGCTCAACAAGCCAACCTGGGCATATCTAAGGGGGTGCATTACGAGTCATAGTTGGTTTAGGGTCACCATTCACTGGCGAAACCTGGTTGACTCACCGGTCTGATGCTGCAGCCATTGCTTGCGCTACCTTTCCCCACGGGATCAGGAACTGTGTGAACTATATATAGTTATAGATACCCATATATATATTGCAATATATAACATAAGTCAGTTTGAATATGTAGAAGTAAGTTAGAAAATGAAATGAATTTTCTCGATGCATTTTGTGTGCATAACGTGATTTAAGACAGATAACTTGTTTTGATTTTTTAGGATGAAAAAATTCAGTTAGAGTTTACTCATGGTGAATTGTATGAGTTTTATAAAAAGGTAATAAAATTTAGACTTGAAAGCTACCATTTGTTTTAAATCTTCTTATATTAGCAAGCTCGTCCCGCAACGGCGTTAACAGCCATGAGAATGTTGGCAGTCAACTTGGACCGCCCCGTTCACAGATCATCACCTGCAAAGCAAGGCCACGATTACGATATTAACAAGCCCAATTGAACGATTTTGTATCTTCTGCGTCTGTCTTCTGCGTCTATCTTCTGCGTCTATCTTCTGTCTATCGTTGTATCCATCGATTTTGCATTGATCTGAATCTTCTCTTTTCCTGATTTTAGCTGGAAATGATACAGAGACAAACGGATGGCTTGACAAGCTAGAAGTGACTGGAAGATTGCATGACAGATCGGTTCTTCTCTGATCAGTGATTGCACTGGTAGTGTCAAGATCACCAGAATCTAGCTGATGATCATTGATGATAAAACCCATCTCTAATTGCTTTGATTGTTGCTATTGTCAGGTGCATGACAAGGATTTTTATAGCTAATTTTGTAGTTCATTAATCGATACATTTTACTGTTAATGATTGAATGCGATCTGCAAACGTTAGACGGTGGGTCTATCTACCCCTAAATTATAGAATGATTTTGAATCACGACTTCAGAGGCAAGGGAAATGGATGTTTTATAAGTTAATCGAATTAAAACAATATTACAGTCATAAAGCATGCAGTTTTAATAGTTGTATTGAATTGAAATAGCGAAATTAAAATAATGTTAAGTCGCAGACTCGATAGTCGTTTTGAGAAACACCTCGCTTGAGAGTTACTGCCCTGAGCCTCGGCATTTTCAAGTAGGGTGGCTCAATTTTTTCACGTAAACACAGTCAAAACTTTCCACCAGTGCTCATGAATGGTAATATACCGGACACCTCAACTTCTTTCACACAACTTGGTCTTTCTCTTTCGTCTAATCTCATTTGGAAAACTCACATTCATTCCCTTGCTAAACATGCATCTTAAAAGCTCCGTTTCCTCTCCAGAGCCCGCGGGTTTTTCTCATCTTCTCACCTATCTATATACAAGTCCCAAATCCGTCCTTCTTTAGAGTACTGCTTCCACGTCTGGGGTGGTGCTTCAAACTCCACTCTCTGTCTTCTTGATTAAGTCCAGTCCAAAGCCATTCGTCTCATTAGCAATCGTAACCTCACCAAATCGCTCCAACCTCTTTCCCATCGTCGATTAGTTGGAGATCTTTCCATCTTTTATAGATACTTTCACGGGAATTGTTCTCATTAGATCAGGGGTATCATTCCAGTTCCTCTGAGGCGTGTCAGGACCACCACAAGCTCAACTCATTCACACCCTTTCCAAGTTTCACTGCCTACTTCACGAACTCTATCTCACAAATCATCATTCATCCCTCGAACATACAATTAATGGAAAGTCTTGCCTTTCTTTTGCTTCCCTGAATCTTACTGTAATATTCCGTTAAAAGGAAGGATGAGACCAAGTAAAACGAAACGATGTGCTTTCTTCAAACTCTCAAATATTCTAACTAACTCACAACAGACGAAACACTGTTATATGTTTTTATCACGCACTGCGCACGCGTAGTACGAGCGACGATTGACAGTACATTGTCTATATATCAGCAATACAACTTGCCATCTTTCAAATCCAAGATGAATTATATTTATCTGATCTCTCTCTCCTTTTAGCTTTCCACTTCCTTCTTTCTTTAATTTTTGAATCTTTGCTTTGGTCACCATGGCCTTTCCTCAACATAATTTACTAAAAATAAAATCAAACCAAAGTGCTATCCATTTGCACTGGCTTGGTTAGAAAAATGCAGGTATATTGGAGATAGGAAGGATAGAGATAGGCTAGCACTCCACTTTCAACACTTCGAAATCTTGATAATGCAGAGCAAGTTCTTTTAAAGAGAATCAAATTGTAAGCTCTAATTGCATGATCACTATTCAAACGACTGCGTAGCATTTCCGTTTTCGAAGCTCACTAGATTTCAGAGAAAGAACTCGGAGTTTTATCCAGGGAAATGAATTTTTTGTGACTTGTTTTCCCATCGCTTTTCTAATCGGCAGTGATTTTGTTGTGAACCGAGCAGGATTCAAAGCTACAACCATAGAGTTAGGAATACTAGAGTGCGCACTCGGTTCTAACACTCGGTAGTCTTCCTAACTCTATGGCTACAACCCACAAGTTATCAGTGCGCGCATTTAAGCCAATACATATTACAGCACCGCTCTCAAAAATCTGCTGCTGGCTTTTCTCCCACTCTACGGTACGGGGGGTCGCCTTTGTGGATCGCTCTTTTCCACCTTGCTCCGTCTAAGGCGTCCTGCTCGGTTCCATTTGCCACCTTTATGTCTTCGCTCTTCAAGTTCTTCTCTGCATTAATTTCTTTTAGTTCTTTCGATTCGACATCCTTTCTCTTTTTTCCTCCCTTCGAAGCTATGGATGTAGCTAAATACACCATAATTTATTTATGTTTATATTCTTCAAAGGCAGGAAGAAGTTTATGACATTTGTTGACATTGTTATGATCCTTATTCACAGTAAGGCATTTTGCCCACGCGTTTTGACAGTTTTATTTCTTAACCTTTGTTTACCTTATTTCAACGATGATAAATGCTCCCAACTTCAAAACGTACTCTTAGGTACCTAATAAACGGGGGGGGGGGGGGGGGGGGTTCGGAAATACAGTATGAGGAATATCTAATACATTTCGGGAATTTGAGGAATGTCCAAAAAGGGGGGGGGGGTGGAGGTCGGAACTGATAAAGTAATGGAAGGAAGGTTTCGGAGAATGGAAATACAAAATGCATCACAAATCAAGTTCTGCAACATTTTCCGCGTTACACAAAGCCCGAACACAGTTATGAAAACTTGTAATACACACGTTTTTGTAACACCTGTACTATTATTGGTTCAATGAGTCTTCCGTCAAAATCTTCAGTGCAAACTTCGAGCTTGGTTTCATGTAGTAGAAATGAGTTTCCTTTATTTGCTGGTTGGAGGAAATATGTCACCAGTGGATCATTTTCAACAACGGGGTTCCTGATAAGAGAGAGAGGGGTTGGCAAAATTGAACAATTGATAAGCGGGGGGGGGGGGGGGGGGTCCTAATACGAACGGGGGTGGTTGGAAAAGTAAAAAAACTAATAAGCGGGGGTCCGAATAAGTGCGGGGGGTTGGAAAAAATCGAAAATAAATAAGTAAGGGGGGGGCGTTTATCAGGCACCTGAGAAGAAGCATTCAACGAGCGCAATAAATCATAAGGGCACCGGGGACTGGTGCTCCCTCATTTTGGAGCAAGACGATTTTGTGTGAGACATGTTGTTGCTAGATGTGCACTTTTTGGCTGTGTTGTTATTACATATTGCTCTGACCAGTGTCATTGTGTCAAGCCATAGTCAAAACTATCATGCAATGGGCATAAATGTCGGCAGTGCTACGAGCAACTGCATAGCGGATTCATTTGCCCTACCGAACCCCCCCCCCCCCCCATCGACCAGAGAGATGTACGGCCCAGCAATGAACACCGCATTTTCCCCAGAACGCCGGCTTATTTGGTTGATGACGATGCACATTGCGAAACTATTGCACATGCTGACAATGCATGAGCTTTTATTTTTAAATGTCATGCTTTTCAAAAATTTCAATATGTTAATGGGACCATGTAGAAACCCCCACGTTGGTGTCCTTGGATATCGACCGCCGAAAGCGATTTGAACTCATTTTCGACGGCTTGAAGCTGATGCTGCAACGACTTTCCCTGAAAGAACCTTCGAAGGAAAGACTCGATGAAGAAGAATGTTTTTATGCCATTTTCAAATAAAAGTAGGACGGGAGAGGAGGGTAAAGATTTGCACTTTCTGTTAAGAGCTAGAGTGATGACAACGATGATGGGATGAGTGTTAGCGTACAAATTTTTGCTAACGTGGTTGAAAGGATCGTGATTTAAATTTACTTTGGAGCAAACATATAGATCTCCAGAGACACGAAGAACGAACCAAAAATGTTACTGATTTCTGTCAAGGGGGAGGACAATTGATGATTGTCGATTCCGCCCATTTTTGAGAGCAATAAGGGCTAATATGATGAATGTCAAAGGCTGAAATTGCACATAAACTTCTAAATGTACCTAAATGTCTTCTGAAGAAGTATGACATTTAATGTACTTCTTTTTGACTATCTATTGTCGGTGTCGAAGATACCAGAAACCTTCACGAGCTCAGGTGCAAAATGGCGGATACTGGCAGTAGAAGTGACGATGAATGTAGCACAAAAATGACAGTCAATGTTAAAACACCAACCAGCAAAGAATCGATTGAGGTCGCTGAAAATGCAAGCGTTAAAGAGGTTAGTTGTGAAGTTCATTAGTGCTCGATTCACCAAGATATGGCCCACTTTCCATAAGTTGAAACTTGGCCTAGCCAATAGATTCATAACCAATGCGATTACCTTTAGTGGTTCTTTGTTACAATATGAGAAAAAGCAGCAAAGTAATTGAGCCTTAGGAATTTTTAAGACTTTCGAATGATTCTGTAGCGTAAAATACAAAAGGTGCTGAGTTATTGAATATCAAATGGCTTTCTCATCATTTTATCTGTTCCTATCAGAAACATGTATGGCGTACTTCTTAAAATTTTTCGTAGTTTCGTGAACTTGTGGCTGAAAAATTCAAAGCAGAAGTGGAACAAGCCTGCTTGATTTTTGCGGGGAAGATTTTGAAGGATCCTGACAGCCTGAAATCACAAAGTAAGTTCTATATGTCAATTTGAAATTGGTGTATTAGTTATGTGCTTCATATGTGTATTCATATCATTCATTCATATTTGAGATGGAGTCAGTGTTGTGGTTAAAATACTTGCCTTCTGTGCTGAAAATCACAAGTTCAGCTTCATGGAAATTTATGGATATATTTTAACTGTCTACGTAGCAATAGATGATCACCTTATTGGAGATCTTTCCATATTTTACAGATACTTTCACAGGTATTGTTCTCAGGAGATCAGGAATGTTATTCCAGTTCCTCTGAGGCATGTCAGGACCACCAGAAGCTGAACTCATTCACACCCATTCCAAGTTTCACTGCCTAATCCACGAACTCTATCTCACAAATCATCATTCATCCCAAGAACATGCAATTTGAGGAACCTTTGGCCTTCTTCTTGCTTTCCTGAATCTTACAACCTGCCATTTTTCAAATCTAAGATCAATGAACTTGATCTGATCTCTCTCTCCTCTTAGCTTTTTGCTTCCTTCTTTCTTCCTTTGTTGGGGCTTTGTATAGGCCACCATAGCCTTTCCTCAACATAACCCACTAAAAAGAAAAAGACTTTAATGAAACCAGGGGTAAAATGCCACCAGGAAAATAATATTTTCCCTGAAAGCTTCTTGCATTGGTTGTTTTGGTAGGTTTCTGTACTTGCACCAAGCATAACCTTTTGTCCTATTGTTGAACAAGCATTGCTGGCTTCCCAGACAATAGCAAGATTGAAGGAATTAGCCACCGTCTAATCTTTCTCTTTCATCTTATCTCACTTGGAAACCCCACATCCATTCCCTTGCTAAACAAGCATCTTAAAAGCTCGGTTTCCTCGCCAGAGCCCGTGGGTTTTTCTCATCTTCTCACCTTCTAACTATTTACAAGTCCCAAATCCGTCCTTCTTTAGAGTACCGCTCCCACGTCTGGGGTGGTGCTCCAAAATCTACTCTCTGTCTTCTTGACAAAGTCCAATCCAAAGCCATTTGTCTCATCAATAATCCTAACCTCACCAAACCTCTCCAACCTCTTTCCCATTGTCGATTGGTTGGGGATCTTTCCATCTTTTATAGATAATTTAACGGACATTTTTCTCAGGAGATCAGGGATATTATTCCTGTTCCTCTGAGGCGTGTCAGAACCACCAGAAGCTCAACTCACTCACACCTTTCCAAGTTTCGCTGCCTAATCCAAAACCCTATCCCAAAAATCACCATTCATCCCTAGAACATGCAATTTATGGAACATCTTGCCTTCCTCTTGCTTTCCTGAATCTTACAGCTTGCCATCTTTCAAATCCAAGATCAATAAACTTGATCTGATCTCTCTCTCCTCTTAGCCTTTCGCTTCTTTCTTTCTTCTTCCTTTGTTGAGGCATTGTATAGGCCACCATGGCCTTTCCCCAACATAACTCACTAAAAAAAAGAAGAAAAGAAAAACCCTACCTTGCAATAATAGGCTTCCAGAAAGTACCTTTCTAGCAAGCTGATACCAGTATTTTTTTATTCGTTTTGGGGTGCAACTTTGCTTTCCTTCAGCTTTGAATAAGATGTGGTGTCCCTAAGATTCCTCAAGGCAATATAATTGTTTCTTGATAAAGTTTGAATTAAAGGTGCTCAGATAGCAGAATATTTGTGGAAAGAGCTGATTAAAGGTACTGCCAAGGACTCCCATAGACCAAAATCTTGGATGTAAAGAACATGGTCTTAATTTCCTAATATGTGATACTGGAGTGGCTTCTGTTCAATGTTTGTCTTATCATTCCTTTTTTATTTCATATGTAAGTATTTTATCATTGCAAAAAAGTAGAGCCATGATGTTTCAGTAAAACATGGAAGGTGCCCCAGAATTTATCAATGTCATTATGTTTAGATATTAAAGATGGTGTCACAGTCCATTTAGTCATCAAGACAAAAAACAAGGTAAAGTTGGTTAAAGAATTACAAATCTAAAAAATTGAAACTTCGAAGTCATTTTTCATTCTCTTTTCTAAGAATGTTCTTACTGTCATGTGAAGATTACACATCATTACTGTCATGTGTTGTCATTCAATTATAACACACAAATTTTCTACCTAAAAAAGAACTCAAGTAAGGGATGCGAGTTATAAACGAGGGTAGAAAGGAAAGAGCTCTTTGGTTAATCTGGGGATGAATCTGATTGAAGAATTTTACTTCTTTACTGTGTTTTTAATTTATGCTGTCTGTCAAGAAATGATTTTTCTAATGGCCGCACATATCCAACAACTTTGGTCACTTGCAATCCTTGGCCTGAGCAAGAAAAAGCAAAAAAAAATATATGCCAGTTTTTAATAAAAATTAAGGGTGCGCATTGTACATGCGTGCGTGTTATACTTGAATAAATACGGTACTTTTAGTTAGCATTGTGTAATACTATGCTTCATGCATTTTTTAACTGTGGATTAACTTTTTATCCGTCAGACACAACAAGGATCCACTCAAAGTGCCTCAAGACCAACAAATCAGGTGTGTTTTCATTTGGTCTAATTACAGCTTCATTGCAGTAGCAGCATAGAATGAATACCATGGCCTTCATTTCGTTGCTTGAATCTGCCTTTACCTGCTAACATGTGCCCTTTGTGTTGTGACTATACTTTGGGTACATTTTCAGACATCAACTAATTCAACCAATCGCCCAACTGGCACATCAGGTCAATCTGCATTTGGTAGCGGTCTTGGTGGTTTTGGTCTAGGTGGCCTGGGAGGAATGGATTTTGGTGAGTTTCTTTACAATGTTTTCACAGATAGTTTCAAAATGTTTTGTTCTCTTTTTACTTCTTTCCGATAAATTGATGCATTAAACTAGGATCAGGTAGTCTCAAAATTATTTAAGTTGTATAAATGTTTGTAAATGGTCCAGCAAAGATTTTGAAAAGCAGAATTTCAAGTCCGTTTGATTTTTCAATCCTGTCATCAATATTTTAGGCAAATTTCAAAAACCCCTGCAGCTTTTTTCTCATTATGTGTTTTCCCCTTGCCATTAATCATCAACATCAACATATATGTATCCTCATTCTCAAGTATTTCACTATATCTATTCATACCACTGGCTTCATATTCTGCTGCAGACTTACTTCCTCTGTGGACACACATCATCATTTGCTATTTTGTAAAAATTTACCTTTTGAACCCATCTAGCCAGATCAGCCAATTTGAAAGTATCTATGTATAAGAAGGGTTTTTAACTGTTTTCAAGTTGGAATTTAAACCAAAGCCATCTTTTGACAAAGATTTTTGTAGACGTAACAGTAGCCATGATTTTTAATTTTATTATGTTAATGTATTAGATTCATGAATCATCAGAGTTTTTGTGATGTTGTCATTGGTTTGTGACAATTTTGTTTTTTTAGGTAATCAAAACCAGAACCAAATGGCAGAGCAAATGGCCCAACAAATGGCACAAAATCCTGAGTTATTAAGACAAACCTTAGAGAATCCATTTTTTAGGGTAAGCGTCCACCTTTTTGCTGAGAAGATAGGTCTTCATCTTGATCATCTTTTTTGATCGTTATTAGCCGCTTCAACTGCTAACAATATATAACAGTATGCCTTCTTGTTTCTCACCTTGGTTATCTCCAATGTCCTCCCAACAGACAGTTGAGTGCAAAGTTGAACGTCTTCAGTTCAACCCAAGCTGAAGCAACCTCTCCTGCTTCTTCCATCCACCATGCAGAGCATGATTATCTTCAAGAGTCATTTTTCATGATATGATAATGATAATTATGTATGGGATTAAAATGTATAACTATAACACACATTTTTTTACATTTAACAATTACAAGTCTGTTACAAAATGTAGTGGAGCCCTTACAAATATATTATATATTAATCTGTATAACATATTTGTATCATTGATTGCAGAAAGGTTTTGATTCAGAGAGGTATCATAGATCACCCTCTTTTGCATCAGCAACTTCATATTTCTTTTCGAAAGATGAACTTATTTCCTAATGACTTTTAATGTTAACCAAATTTCTGTAATATTCAAAGATTTATAAGATATTCAATGCAGCGTTGTTTCAACATACCGAAGTGTGTTTTGTGAGTGTTCGGTTGGTTTTTTCCTCAGAATATGATGTCGAACCCAGAACTTATGCGGCAGTTAATGATGAGCAATCCTCAGTTGAACCAAATGATAGAGGTATGCAACCTTTTTACTTTCCTGAATTCGATTTAATGGTTTTGATCCTCTTGCTGATGACTCCAGAAATGGGAAGACATTGGGAAGTGACCCATCATAATCATCATAATGGAAAGGAGAAGAATGAGGATGAGCTACCTGCAGTATGTCTCAAGTGGAGATGAAGGACCAAACTTTCGACGTGAAAGAAGAAAAGAGGCAGATAGAGATACGACCCATGGAAGACCATCGAAAAGATTTCCGTGCAGGACGTTGGGAGAAACTGCAAAAGTAACTCAAAGAAGAAGAGATAGGTGGAGAAGCAGTCCAGCAATCGAAATACCATGAAGCACAAGAATTCGATACTTAACTTTGGATGGCCTGCAGGACCATGACATTTTCTAGCGAACGAAATTTTAGCGAGTTTCAATTTCGGTAAACATTCAGCAGATTTGCAGAGATACTTACAATGAAAGCTATACTATATTCCTTTGTATAATGCAACAAATGGTGTCGCGGTGTAGTTGTTAAGCGTGCGGACTCATAGCGCAGGGTTGTGAGTTCGAATCTTGCACGATCTTGTACGTATCACAATAAAAGCACCATTGGCGAGAAATGCACAGGAAAGCACCTCATCAAGTCTACGTCCCTATAAAGACTCAGAGCCCTGTCTCTTGTTTCTGCTACGTTCGAAATCGAGTATGCGACATAGTTTTTTATAATCCAACGTACTTTATTTTTTAGAGAAATCCTGAAATTTCGCATTTATTGAACAACCCAGAGCTATTAAGACAGGTATTACTATGTTATTTATTTTAATCAGCTTATCATCCATGAAGCAGGTGCAAAGGTATCTTTGTAGTTTGAGCAGCCTTAATTTGTTGAGGCTTCGTCTTAGCAGTCTCCATCTTATGCTCCATTATGCTCTAATGAATAGAAAAGTGCCGAGTCACACAGGCTATAAAACTTAGCCACAGAACTTCTTATTTTTCAGCGCTTTGCAGGGTTTTCGTCTTTTCGATTTTGAAATGCATCGAAGAAATCTTTAATCATCACCATCTCAAATGCCCCTTCTTCTTTGTGTCTCTCTCTCCAATCAGTATTCTATCCTCAAATCCCCAATACGAATACTCAATTCAAGTACGAATGTTGCAACCCAACACCATCGATGTTTACTTGGATATCAAAAGTATTAGTATGCATGGGAATGATGCGAAGAAGGTGGAAATGGAGTGGTAGGATAAGCTACTGCCACCCCAATAGGGAGCCGCCAATGGAGAAGATGATTTCAGATTTCCCAGAATTTTTTCAATTTTGAAGAATGAGGGGATTTTTGGGGTGATTCGGACATTGGACACGGGGTCATTGCATTTGTTATTGGGTTCTTTTATGATCACAGACTCTGGAAATGGCAAGCAATCCATCCATGATGCAAGAAATGATGCGAAATCAGGATAGGGCACTTAGCAACTTAGAGGTAAAAAATAACGTTGAGTCCTTTACTTGAAAACACCTTTTTAGAGAGGTACCATCCTGAGCCATGGCATTGTGAGATAGGGTGGCCAGTTCCTTTCCTCACTATGGGGAGAACCTTGTTAGAAAGAGGTACCATCCTGAGCCATGGCATTGTGAGATAGGGTGGCCAGTTCCTTTCCTCACTATGGGGAGAACCTTGTTAGAAAGAGGTACCATCCTGAGCCATGGCATTGTGAGATAGGGTGGCCAGTTCCTTTCCTCACCGTCCCTACCCCCAGCTTTACGCGAGGTTCCCATTTACTCCTATTTGGATAGATAGAGGGCTAAAAAACGAGTGTACCTTAAGCCCGAACTTCCACAACTGCTCTAAACATTTTGCCCACTGCCCCTCTTAACTTAGAAGTATTCGCTAAAATTTACCATTATGAGAATGGAATATTAGATTTGCAGGTATAGGCTCATACCTATAATGCTGAATTGTTTGCTTGGTTTGCTTTCTCCTTTCTTAACGCGTACAGTGAATTAGGTATCGCCATCTATCTTGAGAAACCCAACATTGTGGCTTAGTCATCTTAAGCCTCCCAAACATATCCATTGGTAACTTCAGCCTAGTTCTGGTGGGTGACGTCACGTACCTTTGTTCCACTACCTCCAGCAATGCACCTGCATCCATAATGCGTCCAACAATAACATCAAGTGAAAGTGTGCCAGGTGCTCATTTGTAATTTGTGAGACATGATGGTAACGAGCATCAAGTTGACTTAAGATGGAAAGAAGTGGCTGCTAGTTGCCTCAGTTGAAAACTGTGTTGGCAGCTCCAAAGTCGGCTGGTGCTATCTCATGTTTTGCGAGTTTAGTGGATGCCGAGCAAAGTTCATGTTTCCTCATTACTTTTTATCGTTTTGTTGCTTCATTAAAGAGTATTCCAGGTGGGTTCAACGCCCTAAGAAGATTATACACTGACATACAGGAGCCAATGATGAATGCTGCGCAGGAGCAGGTGATTGAATTTCTATCTCATCTTCAGCCAGCTTTCAACTCGATAACACCACTGCTAGAATTGTCTCCCATTTTGCCTTTTTATATAAATCAGTACTTATGTTGATTTCACTGTATTTTTAGATCACAATTTAGATCTTTTTCATTCTCAAACAGCTCCGCTGTTCGTCATAAAAGATGACGATTTGGCAGTGCAAGGCTTTTTGCCTGTCACTTATCACAACGCAGATCATCAAACAATCGAAAGATTTTTAGATAACTTTTTTTGCTAAGGTTCCGTTCACATTGCTCCGTATTCCATTAGAAGCGGATAAGAAAGTACCCACTTTCCCCTTGCGTTCAACTTTTGATAACGGATACTTTGAAAACGCTAGCAACAGCAACAACTCAACAAGATGCTCAGAGCTCCTTGTTGCCTTCCGCTCTGGTGGCATTATCTATCTTGTTTGTTTGATAAGAGAGAGGGAGAGGGAGAGGGAGAGGGAGAGGGAGAGGGAGAGGGGAGGGAGAGAGAGAGACCCTGAGAGAGTGTGTCATCGCTTTGATATAGTTTTCCCTTTCATCCGGAGCGGAGCAATGTGAGCACCTCATCGTTTTCGTAGCGTTTTCAAATTTACCCTAACCAGTGAAAACTGGCCAAACGGATCAATGTTAAAACGGGTAAACACTAACTCGGAGCAATGTGAACAAAGCCTAAGCCATTTTGTGGAGGGCTTATGATTCCATCATGCCGTTTAGTCTTTTGCATGCTAGATTTTCCAACGAAATATTCTTGCTTGGCGCAGTTGAAATGTATTGAATCAACTTTTTGCAGATGCAACAGATGGCGAATCCATTTGCTTCTCTTGCAAGAGGTCCAAATTCAGGTTCGGAAAATTATGAATGATCTCTTTTTCTGACCTGCAGATGATGGGAGCTAATGACTTGATTCCAATGCAGCTCAAAGCTTCCCGATGCAGAAAAGAAACAAAAGACTATAAACAATTCTTTACCTTTTTAAAATGCTCTCAAGCATTGCCTATACATTTTCCGCGCGCCGGTGCCACTTCTGTAACATGCTGGCCTACTCTTTTGTGACATGGCCATTATGTGCTAATAAAATGCCTCGACTGCAAGATCGGAGGTATCCAGCCTCGCTTCATGGAATATGAAAATAATTGGTGTTTTGTTTAGCAAAAGTGCCGGAAGCGCAAAGACAACATACGCCATTACTGCACAGAAACACAAAAGCACGGTTTCGTCATATTGAAGCTCTTTTCGTCTTACACCCACGAGAGTATGACGTAAGACGTTTAGTGTGATGAATCAATTTTTCCACTGTTCACAAATTCGACAAACACGTTTCCCCTTTTTCACGTGTTCTCTGACTTCTTCAAATTCCTTGCAGTGGAAATTTTGACATCAATATTGTGTAAACATTCAATTTCATGCTTCAAATCAATTCATTATTTCTTTACTCAGGGGGTGGCAGTGTCGACGAGAATCCACAACGTGGAGCCGAAAATACGTCACCGTTGCCAAATCCATGGGGGGGATCTTCATCACCAGCAACAACAACAGCAACATCTGCTACGTCAAGCACAGCTACTACCAGTGCAACATCAACAACATCTGGATCAACCCCAAATCTATTCAGGTTTGTTAGTTTAAATTTTCATCTGGTTGATAAAATGTTTGATTCATTATATCAAGTGATAGACGAATCAATTATTTGGTTGATCGATTCGTTGATTGGTTATTTGATTAATGGATTCGTTGATTATTTGATTGGTTAGTTGATTGATCGATTGATGTATTCATTTACCTATCGATTTATTTTTTGTCCCAATTGGTGCGATTAGGTGGTTGATGGCCGATTTATTTTTTATTCTTTGTTTCATTATTTTGTTGGTGTATTCTTGTTGCGTTTGGAAGTTAAAGGTTGTTTTAGGAGTAGTTCGATGCATTGACTGTTTGACGTGTATGGACGGGTCAGTGGTTGAGCTTCTTAATCACATATCCTACAGTCACTTGCTCAAGCCCAACCTTGGCTTCTTACTTTCCACTGAGATTGAGAAGAGCTCCGGGCTCTCTTGATGTACAGGCGTAGGAATCACGAGGTGCGGTCAAATCGAGAGGAAGGACCAGAAAGTCATACGGTGACCAATGTTTCCATGTATCTCAAAATTGACCTTACGATTCACGAATCATAACAATCTGAACATCCTATTATGAGCAAGAACCGGGAGGCTGCTTGATAAGCGTAGCTTCTCAGTGTTTCAAAAGTTGCGTTCAGGTTTTAGGTAGAACAAGTGAAACATAGAAGAATGCTTGATTTGCTTTTTGATTTTTAGTGGATTGGCTGGTGCTCAACAGAGTGGAATGTTTCAAACTCCCGGAGTGCAAAATTTGTTATCACAGGTCTCATCGAATCCACAATTGTTTGAAAACATGATGCAATCGCCTTACATGCAAGACTTGATGAATCAAATGGTCCGAAGCCCAGAACTTATGAATAATGTAAGTGGGAACATTGAAAGATTGAATTTGATGATGAACTGATGAATTAACGAAGAAGTGAATGAGACATGACTTTTGGAGGGAACGAGGGATATTCTTGGTTTATTGGTCTGGTATTTTGGTCTGATTCTTTAGGACGCAGTTGTTATTATTTCCTTTTCAAATCCTTCTAGATACTTCGAAGTCATCCTATGTTTGCTAACAATCCACAGCTCTCAGAACAGGTATGTGTGAAGTATCTTTTTTTAATTTAAGTCAAAATGAAGATACCAATAGTAAGAAAGCCGAAGAAATTACGTGGATACGAGGATATCACAGCGGTGCCCTGATGTAATGGCTAAGCGTGCGGACTCATAACACAGGGGTTGTGAGTTCGAATCCTACACGTGTCAAAGTAAAAACACCAAATTGGCCAGGAAGACAACGGAGAACCATCTCAGAAAGACTGCGTCCCTAGCAAAAATCAAGAGCCCTATCTCTGGTTTCTGCTACGCTCGAAATCGACTATGTGACGCAGCAGAAGTTATGTTTGGTTCATAAATGGAAGAGTTTTAATCCAGAAGATTTTGATTAAGATACACCAAAGAATGATTGATGCAAGTGTATATCCATATTTATTTGGAGTTGGTTTGATATTTTAGTGTATTTTAATGTTTAAATGTAAAAAATTACCCATTGATTTTTGTGGATCCATTTCCATGCTGCATTCTATTTCTCGTTGTTTTTTTTTCGATTTGATTCCATGCATGCATTTCTTGTGAATTTGAAATAATTTTAGCTAACAAATTGCCATTTTGGCTAGCAAATTTCTACTTTACATTCTCTTTTTCTAATGTAATTTTAGTGGTTTCTGAGTATGATCGATAACTTTATCTTTTTGTAGCTTAGTTCCCAGCTGCCTAACGTCATGCAACAGGTAAGGTTTGGATTAGGTTTTATCACTGAGAGTCAGTCCATTTCCATCATGATACTGCTGTGATCCATATTTTGACCAAGTTTATTGCCAAGAAGATGTTACCAAAGTTATTGGCATGAAACGTGACTAAGGGTATTGGCATGAAATGTGACTAAGGGTATTGGCATGAAATAGGACTAAGGGTATTGGCATGAAATGTGACTAAGGATATTAGCATGAAGATGAATTCAAGTCGCTGAAGCAAAGGAGTTTGGAATTTTCATCTGCAAATTTTGCGAATTCATTAACTTTGAAGGGCGCTAAATTTTTACGCTGGAAAATTTCATAGGCCTACCTCCGTATACTTTTTCATATTCCGATGCCTTACCGATGTATTTGTACAGCAGGGGGGCAAAATTAATGAGAAATTTCTAGGGGAGTGGTATTCCACATGGGATGCCATGAATTTCGTTTGTATTCAAATTTCTACAAACGTCTTTTGTAATATCGATCTATTTTCAGATGCAAAACCCAGCCGTTCAAAGAGCAATGTCAAACCCCCGTGTAATGCAAGCAATTTCCCAAATTCAAACCGGGATGCAACAGTTACAACAGGAGGCACCTGAAATGCTGCCTATTCTTGGCATGGCTCCAGCAGCATCGCTTAGCTCCTTCTCAGCATCTTCAACTGGTAACACCTCAACAACAACTGCACAATCTACAACCACAACTACTGCTGCACAGGGGAGCGCATCTACACCGTCTTCAGCAACAAGTGGAAGTCCAGCGTTTAACCAATTACTTCAGTCAATGCTGCAACAACAACTTGAGCAAAATACGTCACAACAGCCGCCAGAAGAAAGGTTTAGGGCTCAACTTGAGCAGTTGGCAGCTATGGGATTTGTAGATCGTGCTGCAAACCTTCAAGGTAAATTCCAGTCTCCCATCTCATGCTCTGCTCAAACGTGCGTGACTCTCAATGTATGCTCAATATCAGCATGCCCTTTTAATAAAATTGAAGACAGCATTGCCATATGCTTTTTACCCGGCATCCGAAGGTATATTCTAAGACTGAGAAGTTATGTTTATCGATAAATATCGTGGTCTTTCCTCTCGATGTGACCACACCTCGGGGTGCATACGCCACTAATTTCGGTGAGCTTGCGACTCTCCCCATTCTGAGTGAATCCTATGCTAGGTACTGAGTTTGAACATCTGACCATAGAGCCTGGGATCAAGTGCCGTTCTACTCAGCTATTCTGTAACCTTTTATCAGGCATCTGAATTCATTTTATCTTTTCTTCACCATCTGGTGAAATTCATAGCATTAAGACCAGTTGCCAGCCAACTCTTACCTAACACTGTATCCAAATGTCCTTTTTATCATACGTTTTTCTGTCAATTTTTTCTTGTCAGCTACTACATTATTTCACCCCTTTTCTATGCAAGTCTGCTTAAATTCAAAGCAATGCTTCTTCCCTTTCAAAAGTTTATTTCCCTCTGTAGAAATTGTATTTCAACACGATTGTTTGTAAACTGAAGTCAAGGCACCCAGGTAATCACACCGATGATGGCAGCAAGTAATGCCAACCAGGCTCGTTCTATGCCCATGTTTTGTTTGCCATTATACCTAATTAATGCTCTCTTTTATTTTCTAGCTTTAACAGCAACAGGGGGAGATCTGAATGCCGCGATTGAGCGTCTACTAAGATGATGTCCTCATGAACAGAAAGAGAAAATTTTTCGAATATCCAGTGTTATCGTTTTTCCGCCTTGTCGTTTTCCCACCCCCAAGAAATCGAATTAGTCTCCAGTCATTCCTCGCCTTGATTTGCTATTCGAACGTTGCAAACAAACTGAGCAAGATCGTCTTTCCATTTTTCTTGTTTGTTTGTTTGTTTGTTTGTTTGTTTGTGTACTTTGCCCATCAGCCTGAAGCAATTTCTTTCCCTTGATATGAAGCCCGCACTCAAGACATTTTACCCGATCTATCAACGCCATATTAAACATTTTTCAGCATCGATTCATTTCGAACTTTTTCTCTAATTGGTACCATTATCTATTGAACGAGTTATGAAGCTAAAAATCATTATTTCTCCTTACCTGAATGCCAATCATGAAAGGCCAATCATGAAAGGCCAATCATGAAAGGTCTATGTCTATGTATGCCTTTTCTTTGTCTGAATCGTTAGCTAGTTAAATGGTTGCTGGCAATGTGAAATTCCGATGCAACATCATCAAAAGCAATGTACCGTAACAACGATGGAGAATTAAATATCTTCTCCCTTAAGATAGAAATCGTACCATTTCTTAAGCAGTCTATTATGTATCAGTTTCAAGAGAGAATTATTTATTCTTTTAAAGTTTTCTCATTTCGTCTCAACGAGAGGAGAGACGTTTGTTTCTATGAAGCAAGGGTATTGATGAGCGTCTTCCCAGAAACACTTCTGATAGATTTCAACATAGCGAATCGACTAAATATTAAAAGATACCGAAATGAATTTGCCTTGAATGCTTAACTTTCTCATTCAATTTTCATAGTTTTGTTTTCATTCGTCTGTATTTTAATCTGAAAATTACTGAAATAATTGGAAGAATTCTTGCATCAGTTCTTCGTTTCTGCTTCTTCCTTGCCAAGACATTGAAGATAGAAATACTGCATAACATACTCTGTTTCGAGCGTGCAGAGTCATGGATTGGAATTTGTATTCAAAAGAAGTAGATTTTCGCAAAGTGGACTCTCGCTGCCTTGCTTGCCGATAGTGGTTTTGTTTTGAACCGTGCGTGTTTCGTCCCACAGCCCCAGTGTTATGAGTGAGGGTAAATTTATACGATGAGCTGAAGATGGGACGAACCTATTGATGAATGGGTTCATCATTAGCCCGACAAAATTGATGCTTTGTTTTATACGATGGACTAATGATGAACCTATTGCACAGTACTATCAATGTCACGCATGCGTCATCAACCCGTCCACTAAGTCATTCGGCATCTCTGTCGATCACATGGCCTTTGGTCCTGACTTTCCTTTTTCCTTGAGATATTGTTTGCTTCAGAGACGTCTTTTTCTACTGTGCATGAAGGAGCTGCTTCTAGTCTACCTATCTTTATGAGCACAAAGCCACCATCTTCAGAATCAGTACCCCTTGCGCTTTCATTCTCACTTCCTGGGCGATTACTACTAACGGAAGCTAAATTGCCATTTTCTCTAGCACTATAATATTCCAAAATTTCTTGATCAATACTTTCCCCGAATTCCGAAAAGACTATCGACGTAAGTTTACTGAACGATGATATGCTGCTACAATCGCTGGAGTTAGGTCAAAGACACTTTGGCGTGAATTAACGTTGCTATACCGCGCATGCTCATATGATAACACTAAGTAAAAAAATGCGGACTGCCACCTGATTTGAATAGTTTCATCGACGAACTATCCCGTCATATGAAATGGTGATGAGCCAAACATGAACTTATTCGAATAGGTTCATAAATCGACGGGCCCAAGATGGGCTCATCAGCAGCACATGCCTATTAATTGTAACTGTTTTATACGATGAGCCAAGAGATGAACCTATTCAAAATTAATAGGTTCGTCCCATCTTCAGCTCATCGTATAAATTTACCCTGAGTAGCCGTAGATGTTATGTTTCATTGGCGATTACCTGGTAGTACCCTTCAACTTGCAAGTATGTATGGCGCTACCAAGCTCATCCACCCTTTAAAAGGTCTTGTTTTTTGGTCCTGCTGAGTGTCCCAACACCCTCCTCAACCGGGGTATGCTGGAGAAGCACGTTAATTCGCCGACAACTCGACCGCGAGGCAGGTAGTATAGGTGTACATCGTACCAGTAGCAGGCTAGGGCCTGACCTGACTCAACATTGGACTGGGAAGACTGCTGTAACTTGCATCAGAGAATCAAGTAATCGAATGAAATGGGGTAGAGGACAGTGCAGGGATCAAAGTGACCCAACGGTCCAAGGACTATGGAAATGGTATGACATAAGACGGCCGAAAATTTTCCGACGAAAAGGGTGCGCCAATATTGGATCGGATAAGGAAAACGAGGATTTCGCAAAGAGAAAGATTATCTTTGAACCAATACAGCTACAACAGAAGATCAGCGAATTAACACTATGAGATAGATAATAAATAAAAGCACAATATAAAGCTATCTCCAGTCAAATTTCGCATAATAGAAGGGCGCTACTTAAGTGCATATACATATATTTTTTCATTGACTTCCAAGAGATAAATTCTTATGACAACTCTACAGTCTTCTATTAGCCACCTTAAATGCCTAACCTGGAAAAATCTAAAACGCCGCATTTTTCTATTTAGAGCACCTTTTTATGCACTTGCGATAAAACCTGTTTTGTTGGTAAGACATCTTTTTCCTATGAGATAACTGAAAAAACGTTATGTTAAAATTGAGTTTATGAAACGGATGGAATGTGTGCGAACCTCTGTTAAAGAAATTCAAAAAAGTCACATTGGTATTCATCCAAGGCTCAATATTTGAAAAAGACATCTTTTGACGAAATTTTTCACGTGGTGAATTTTCCGACAGGCAATTCGACATGTTTGGTGGGGCGGGGGCAGCTGCCCCCTTGCCTCTTCAGCTACGCCACTTGTATACATCGTAATCATACCATACATAATGGTGCAAGTTTTGAGCTGTTATTTTTATCAGAAGCAAATGCACCACCTCCATATTGGACATATTTGCAATGCTTTGACGGTAGCATAACGCGAAAAGGAATTATTGTTAGAGAGAGAAAGAAGGAAAAAGATAAGGCAAAGTAGAGGAAAGTGCATATTTTATTACGAATCAGCAAGAGTTTCATGATCTGAGAGGTCTAAGAAGGGGGAGAAATCGATTCTACCTGAAACTTTTTAAGGGCCAATGAATTCAAATTCTCGCAACCATTGCTCTCTGAAATTTTCCCGCAGATATTTCGCGGGCAATGACTCACAAGGTTTCATGTCAGTTACCATGGTAAATCAATGGAAATATTAGGGGGTAGGATTTGATGCAAGGAGAAGCTAGCCTAATGGCATCGTCGACTGAAAATCAAGTGAACTGCCATCATTTATTCAAAATGTAAAGAAGCATATATGTCTCTGCTTCTAAGGCAAAATTGTGCAATTGAAAGGGAAAAACCGGGAAAAAGATGTGTGATTAACTGTAACTTGTCCCCCGTCATAAAGTTTGCATCATAGCGTGGGTAATTTAAATATTTACTTGTTTCCCTATGCTCAACTGACGCACCTGCACAACAATGGCGGCAAATAGCAGCTTCCAACGTTGATGAACCAGGAACACTTTGCAAGCTCGATACAGCCATGAATTTTACAGGTAATAATCTGACTTGCTCGCATTTATTGCATTTCGTGTATACGTTGCACCATGATTGATCGCTCACAAAGTGAAAATTCCTTCGCTTAGGCCCTTTCTGCATTGCATTTGTTATTGTTCGATATGGGAAGTAAGGGCATTCTAACTATTCCGTGAAGTTTTATGACAGACATGAATGTACTGTAGCACAGATGAACTTAAAATTGCAACTATAGTATTATCTAAAAGCAACTTAGCACTGTAGGACTGTATTTAACTTTATCTGATGGTCATGTAGCCTCCTGTCTCTTGTGAGGTGCTGTCGTTTCAAATCTCCTTATTTGAATGTCGTGACCTGATTACCCATCTAGTTCGTGTGAAGGCTGCATCTATTGCTCAGACGAGCAGAAATTATCTTATCAAGTATTCAATGGGAGCAGGTAAATATTATTGATTGCAAAAAGGGCCTTGTCTTAGGGGCCCATTTTGGAAGTTTGACCTTTTGATACTATCCCTGCCTCTGAATTGGGGTTATTTAAACGTGTGGCACTCAACAACGCAAACTAAGAGAAATGCAGAATGACTGGTGGAACTAACTGGTGCAAAAAACCCAGCTGTATTCTGTTAAGGGGGGGATCATTAGAAATGTTTACAAGACTCTCAGCCTGTGTAGTTTACACAGTTGGCAGAACCTTTTAACTGATAATACCTCCATTCTCGCTTGCTGGTTGGAGCATTTCCAAAATCTCTCCAGTGATAATTGCACTGTACAGGTCTCCGCCATCAATTGTGTTCTTCAATCCTCACTTACTTCCACTCCAGGAGAAACTTGATGTACCCCCTCCCCCAAAGAGATGAGTGAAGCCATGCAACATCTTGATAGTCGAAAAGTAGCAGGAATTAATACCATCCCATCTGAAATCTGAAGGCATGGAGGCCCAAGACTCCGCAGCAAGTTACACAATCTTCTTTCTTGCTGCTGGGTACAGGATTGGCTGCCACAAGATTTTGGCGACCCTGTCATCATAACCTTTTATAAAAACAAAGGGGTAAATTTGCCTGTTCAAATTTCCAGGAGATGACACTGCTCTCAATTGCTAGTAACGCATTTGCCAAGGTTCTGTTAAGCAGGTTTGTTGTGGCAGTTGCTTAAAATCTTCCTGAAGGGCGGTGTGGCTTCAGAACAGAGGCACGGCAGACACAGTGTCCTTCTCCACCAGGAAAAGTGTCAAAAGGAACAAAGAAGACTCTATGCCACTTTTGTAAATCTTGCAAAAGCAATACACACTGTGAATAGTACAAGACTATAGGTCATTCTGGAATGAATTGGCTGTCCACCAAGTTTTAACACATGGTGGTTCAATGACACAAGAATCAATGTGGCCAGATCAGACTCAACGGTAACCAGTCAGAGTCCTGCCCCATCTCCAACAGTGTAAAGCAGGGTTGTATCCTGGGACCAACTGTCTTCAGCGCCTTTTGAGTATGATGCTCAAGCAAGCCTCAAGTAAACAGAGGCTCTTCATCAGCCTGCCCCTCAAGAAGCATACCACACATCCCATATCACCATTTGTGATGCAGAACTGAAAAAAGCTCAGCAGTTGAACTACTTGGGTTGCACAATCTCCTCTGATGCAAGGATTGACAATAAAATTGATAATAGACCATCAAAGGCAAAAAGCTCTTATGGCAGGCTGTATAAATGGGTCTGGACTAACAAAATCCTTAGGAGTAAGACAAAAATCCAGGTTTATAGGGCTGTTGTTCTAAATGCTCTCCTTTTTTGGTTTGGAGACCCGGGGACCTACAGCAGTCACATCCGTCTTTTTGAGCGTTTCCATCAGTATTGTCTTCACACCATCTTCTACATTCACTGGAAAACTTTGTCACAAATGTGGAAGTCTTGGAACAGGCGTGATCCCCAGCATAAGAGTCTTGTTGCTTTAAAACCAGGTTAGGTGGGCAGGGGATGTCTCCCAAATAGAAGAGCACAGACTACCAAAAATTCCCCTGTTTGACAAACTTACCACTGGTTATCGGAAGAGAGGAGCTCCAACAAAGGGATACAAAGAATGCCTGCAAAGTTCCTCACCATTGATGAGCAAACCTTGTCTGATCTCGCTGCCAGGCACTCCACCATCTCAGAAGCAATGAACAACTTTGAAGAGGACAGAAGAGCTTCACTGAAAGAAAGAAGTCTTAAGAGAAGGGACAGAGCTGATGCACCACCAGACATTGCTTACATCTGCGGACGTTGTTAGAGGGCCTGTCGTTCTCACATCTGGCTTTTCGGCCACGAGAGATCCTGCAGACGGCGTTGACGTCCCCTCCTGATCTTTGTTTACAGAGCCAAGCCACAGCGGCTAGCCCTGCCTCTGAAATTAGGGATATTTATCTTTGTTTTAAACTTCTATCATTGTGGTTTCTTCTTTTAGATTTATAACTTGTAAATACAGTTAATATGGCAAATTACACATATACATATTAACTGTATTTACAAGTTATGAAAGCTAAAAGGAATAAAGCACAATGATAGAAGTTGAGGACAAATATGTTGATAGCACACCGACTGTGATTGCTTTGAGTCTATTGGTAGCTATTCTTGTCATCCTTCACTGCAAAGGTTTGCTTTATATTTCCTTTATTTCTCATTAAAACTTTTTTCATCATCAATTTTTGCGTTGATAATTACATTATTGTACCCGTTTGCAGGCAGCTTGACTTTTCTTATGGTTGCAATCATCACATTGATAAATACAAGATGTGCACATTGTGATGGGACAATAAATTTTGTAACACAACATGTAAAAGTTCAGGAAAAGCAGTATGAGGAGGCTACATTTTATCTCAAAAGAGAGAGTAGTACCTCTGGCAATGTTTTTTTCTACTGCAAAGTAAGTCAATATTCTCTTTGGTCTATGACCTGTATTGCTTTAATTCTTTGGAATCATTCTACTTGACAAAGAACTAGCCTCTTTTGCATGGCTTGCTGTTAGGTGGAGCAAAAGGGGCGACTCACAATTCTTCTATCGAATTTGAGAAATTTCAGCTTTGGTGTTTGAAAAATGGATGTGATAAGTTTCTTTGATCATTTGCTGAATTTTAGATGGCACTTTATTGAGGTTGAAATATGGAAAGACTTACTCAAATATTTTTGCATGAATCAGCAGTATTTTTGAAATATTTTGATCACTTAAATTTTTCCTGCAGCGGTATAGTATTGCCTTTTCTAAAAATTTAGGTTAACATTCTATCCAGGATGTAATATTCCCTGTGATTGGTATTATCAGTAATTCACTGATCTACCCTGCACAGCTATTTTTCATATGACATGCTTTGGATAGTTCTTTCAAACATATTTGAATTGCCCCCAGTTTTGTAATCTTTCATAAATGTACATCGATATTGTCAGAGCAAAATGCTTTGAATGTGAATCTCCTTCCAGATAATGAACAGTACAAAAGTGACAGATTTTGTAAGTTTGACTGCAACCGGACAATTTGCTGATGGTGCTGTATCAAGTACATGCAAATTCACTGTAGTTGAAGACAATATTCCAGAGTCAAATGTCACTTACAGAGTAGAAGTGTTTATTCAGCGTGATACTGGCTCTATTGGAGTTCAAAGTACTGCATTTGTAACAATTCTTTTGAATGATGATCCTTATGGTGTCATTCAATTTCGAAAGGTTAGCTTTATCATGGCTTGACTCTATCCGAGATATTCATGAATTTATCTTTGTAACTCAGATTTAGTCCTAGTTTGATAAAAGATGATGCTTGTGGTGGTGATGATGATGATTATGATGAAGTTGGTAATAACATTTGTTAGGATGATGCAATGATGGAAATTGCATTGATTGGCATGAAATTTCTTTGTAATTTTATTTCATTGCCAAAGCTGCTTTGCTGATTCATTGTTTCTTTGGAGGCAATAACCTGCTCCATTTACAAGTTGCTGATTTTCTTACAATTAAGCATACTTCAGTCATCAAGTTGAGAAAGCTTTAAGTTAAGATATTATTCTTTGAATCTTTAGGCAAATGAAAGGGTAACTGCTCAAGAGCCTTTGCAAGGTCAGCTGTATGATTTCACCTCCTTTGATGTCATTAGACTACGGGGAACCATTGGAAGCTCAACAGTATTCTGGCAGGTAATTCAGCACTACTGCACCGCAGCATCGTTTTAGGATCTCTTAAACAGCCTTGATCATTTCATATTGGTCCATAGGAGCAAGGAAGCTAGCATTGGGTATCAACATGTTCCATTTTTTACCATCCTTTCTTAAAAGCTGCCGTCTTTTAAGCTTAGAAGTTTTGCTATCTGGTAATGATTTTGAGGAAAGAGACGACGTGGCAACAAGGAAGTTCCAAAATGTTTACATGATGACCTTTTGTGTGGTTACCCAATTCGATAACTGTTCCAAAGGCAAAATCATTCAAAATCTGTTCCAAAGGCAAAATCATTTGACTGTTTTCAATTTTTGTCTTTGTATTGCTGATGGAAGTCATATTGAAATATGTTTGAAAATTTTGTTTGTTTTAGGCAAGCAATGGCGTGAATACTAACATTAACGACTTGTCACCAATATCGGGGTTTATAACATTCAGTGAAGGGGAAAGTTTAAAGCAGCTGAACATATCCATTGTCTCTGATAAGGTAATTTTAGTGAGCTTTTAAAAAGCTTATTTTCGAATATTTCTAAAGCGTTTTACATTTTTACATATGTGTGTAAATTTCCTCAAAATACAAACGGTAAAATCACGAAGAGTGCCCAATAGTGGAAACTAGAGTGTTGATGTCATTGCATCTATACTGGTATTTGTTTACTCAGCTCAAGCAGTGATTTGGAAAAAGCAAAATTGTATGCTTGGACATCAGCAGTACATTTCTATGCATGTAGAGAAGTAGACTTTTTCTATTAACTCAAGCAAGTAGTTTTTGAATTCACAAGATCTTCATCTACGTTTGGCTTGAGTTCTGCTTAATTGGGGTTACTAATGCACCATGTATAGTCTTGCATAGGGCTTCCCCACTTTACAGCTTCATGACCATCCTCTCCCAAGGCCTTCCCATTCACTTGCCTGGCACCAAAGATGACTGAGTCTGTAATAATCTTTGACCAACTGTCATAAATCTTTAATTCAAGGTGCCTGAGAATTTGGAGCAGTTCATAATTGATCTTGTTAATGTAAGTGGTGGGGCTGTATTGAACTCATCATCCAGCAGAGTTTTCCTCAACATTGCTGCAAACGATGCGCCTGTCAGTTTCACTCAATCGATATTAACTGTGTCAGAGGAGAGAACACTGACTATTAACGTGGCGAGAGGTACTAACGCTGCCGGTTTGATAGGAGATATTGGCATCGTATCAACTATCAGGTACAGAACTGTTGATGGATCTGCAAAAGGAGGCCTTGATTACAAGCAAGCAGCCGGAGTGGTTACATTTAATGCTAGAGAAACAATTAAGCAAGTGGAAATCACGATCTTAAGAGACGAACTTCCTGAAATTGCTGAGAATTTTACAGTAGTTTTATTTGAGCCATCGCCTGGAACTGTTTTGGACCAACCGAGCAATGCAACTGTTGTTATTCAGAAAAGCAATGACCCTCATGGCTTGATCTCATTTGAGAACCAAACTCAAGTACTAATTTTGAAGGAAGGTTCTAAGAACTCTGTACAAGTTAATCGGCTAAGAGGAACTTTTGGAGCTGTCACGGTGTCTTGGAGAGCCATGGCAAGTAGCAGATCTCCGGGGTTTGTACCAAGCCAAGTTCTTAATCATTCCAACGGTCTTCTGACGTTTAACCCTGGCATTGCAACAAGTCATATTTCTCTGAATGCGAAAGAAGACAACGTTCCCGAGGAAGCGGTAGAATTCTACATTCGTCTTGAAAATGTGACAGGGGGTGCAAAACTAAATCCTTTGGTTCCCGAAATGAAAGTGATAGTCGGGGACAGTGATAATGCATATGGTATCATAACACTCACGAGTTCCTCTGAAAACCGAGTGGATTTGGTAAGTGTTCTTCACTAGAGCAAAACTTTGTTTTCTTTAATTTTTCAAACTATTAACGATATAGACAAAGAAATATGAAGCTTCGTTTAAATATTTTCTTTCAATATAATTACTGTATGCTGTTCAATCATTCCTTTGAGTTCAAACCTCTCCCGAAATATTGTTGTCCAATCGTTCATTAGAAAAGAATTTGAATAATTTTTGCCTTGAATGTGTTATGAAGCTGCGTTGTCATCAATCTTATCTCATTTGGATGTAATTAGCACCTGATGAATTTAGTTTAATTAATTTTCATCGCATTCGGTATGCTGTTAACCGTTTGAAAAAGCTAGTCTCCAAGTATCACTAGATTATCTTCTATTTGAAACCCCGTAACTCTGGAGATGGTATCAAAGCCATTGATTAACCTGTACTCTATTCTTTCATAATTTCTACCTGGCATCCGAATGTAGATCTATGACAATGAGCAGCTCTGCTTATTGAGCAGTGCTCTGTTACTTCCTTGCGATATGATCACGCTTTGTGATTCCAAAGGAGATTCTATGATACTTAAAGTACTGAAAGTAAGAAAGAGCATTTGATGTCTATTTCCTTTATCAATTCATTTTTGCTTTAGCTAACATCACCACGCACTATCATGGTACCAGTAAGGCGTACTGGAGGAGCTCTGGGACCTGTCAATGTGAACTACACAGTTGCTTATTTGTTGCCCGGGTCAAGTGCGCCAATATCTGAAGTCAATCTGAGTCATCCTGGTTACGTCACTATTTCAACAGGATCATTCAACTCAACGATTCAAATTCAAATTTCTGAGAATTCATTTCTACGAAGTGATGCTTCGTTCCTTATTACTATCACTTCTGTTCATCTTCAGAGTGAGTTTTTTTAGAATTTCAGTTTTTAGCCAGTATATTTCTAACGTCTTTCTTTCTATATGGATTGATGCAGCCGAACTTAGTCATTGCGGACATAATGTTAGAGGTTGTTGTGCTGGCCTAGGGGTAGTCATTGTGTAACGCGGGCGTTAAATGAATGACGCAGAGGGCGTTTTTAAGCGCGGCTTGGATCGACGGTTGCTTGATTTAAAAAAGCTTCAACTCTGGAATCAGGGAAGTTTTAGTCTGCCATCGCTGGAGACCTTAAGTATCGCATTTGCAGATGTCTAATTTGGTTATTTTCATTTTTGTGTGTAAAATTGACCCAAGATTCATGAAGTCTAAATAAGCAGGTTTTTGTTTAGAAGTTAAATGGATGTCTTATTGCCTTTAGAAAAAGTCTTCACTGCAGCGAGCTCGCCTGTGATTGGTTCCCCCCGGACAGCATTTGTCAATGTTACATCAAAAATAGCCAACGGAGAGGTATCATTCTTTGGCAACCCTGTGTCCCTGAACGTGAATGAACCTCCCGATGGTCGAGTTTCAAACATATCGTTATTAGTGATGCGTGATGGTGTATCTGGCTCTGCGACAGTCAGCTGGAGAATCAGTCCAGTTTCCAGTACGTTCACGTCTCGAGACGTATCACCATGGCATGGTATCATCTATTTTGGTCATGGTATGTCATCTGCTACTTACAATGTCATTAGAATTCTTATGAAAAGGCATCTCTCTCTATTTGAAACAATTATTTTTTTAACAACAACAACAACTACTGCTACTACTACTACAGCTAGTTTTGTTTCGTCACCGATGCCTCTCCTTTCTTCCTTTTTTGCAGCAATTGTTTTTGACTGCTGACCTCAAGCAATGCAAAGTTGCAACTTTTTTTGCCTTTTGATATGTTACTTTGTTATCTAACGCAAATTGCTATGTGTTTGTTTTTTCTGCTCTTTGCACTAGGTGTAGACCGCGTCAATCTCACTTTAAGCATTCATCCAGACGAAATACCAGAGCTCAATGAAGTTTTTACAGTTGAGCTCACGAATGTTACCGAGAGAAATGAAAGAATTCGACCTGGAGCTGTAAATATTCTTTCCATGTTCCTTTCGATTTCGTTTCTCTGATCGCAGAATACTCTTGTCTCTACTTGACCTCTTCTTCCTTCCCTCCGAATGAAGTCACCATGGAACTGCTTGATGCATTATTTATTGTGTCCATTTTATGAAATTGCTGGCTAGTTATCACATCACCTGGCGCCCTCTCTCCCACCAACCAGTCCTTCTCATCTATACAGGCTTGGGACCAACTCTACACCCCAATCCGCTTGAGAATCTTAGAAGCTAGGCTCCTTATCTTACCTCCTCCCCTTATTGGTTAAGAAGAAATGGAAGAAACATTGAATTTCTGTGATGAATGGATTTTTGAAGATTGGGAATAAAGTTTGCCAACGCTTCTATAATCCAAAGATGTCTTTTTGTCAAAAAATCCAGCACATTTTTAGATATACCTGAAATATCAGTCAATAAGCCATTAATAAACCTTTTCTGCTTTACACATAATTGCGTGGTATGAAATTTCAGAAACTTAAACGCCTGAAACATCTCTTGAAAATGGCTTTATTTATCGTGTTTAAATTGTTACTCATTCATGACTGTTACAAAATTTTCCATTTTCGTCATCGCTAGAACCAAGCCACCGTAACCATTCTTGAAAACGATAATGCTGGTGGAATATTCGAATTTAACCTTACTGGCAATGTCATTTTAACGGTGCGTATAATCTTCAGCTTGTATTTGAATATTCAGACGAATCTGATTTGAACATACTAGGTATTTTTGTATCTCAAATTATGGAGTAATCTTGCAGTTGAAATGAAGATGGTTTGTGCGAAGATAAGAGGATATATTTAGGCACATTTTAGTTTATTCAGTCATCCTTATGTTATGTCTTATGCAGTCATCCTCTTCTGTTATCACATTGACAAATTGTTAGTAGGAGCTTTCTATAAATTTTGATCGATTTGCTCATTGAAAGGAAGTTTTTGAGGTCCTAAAGTATTTCACTTCACGGGTATTTCAATCTCACAGTCGCGAGAAAAGCTGTGTCAATAAACTTGATCATAGGTCCGAATGTCACTGGCTTAGCCTCATCTCATCCTTAACTCTGAGTTAGAGTGAAGAGAGTCGTTAGTTGTTTCGATTTCCAGGCGTAGGGATCACTGAGTGCAGAAACACTGAATTACAACGCCAGGACAATGCCTGATAAACATTGCTTCTCAGTGTCCTAAGTCTGCATTTGGATGCCAGAGAATACAATGCATTATAGATCAAGACAAGTAATGATGACAATTAAAATGGTAATAATTATGATAATTGTGATTATTTATGGACAGTAATCCATTCAGGAATGCTGGTTTGCAAGGGGCTGCCCGTTCCATATCATTTTCATGTTTTTCTTTGCAGGAAGGAGATGTTCGTTCTGTTGACGTGGTGCGGTTGGACGGTGCATTAACAACTCAAAGGGTGCAAGTGACGATTCATGCCGGTAATTTCGTTCCCCTATTTGCATCAAATGTTTTGATATCATTACTTGAAATGTATCTTTTTTATTTATTCCTTGGATTTTTTTGCTGACGATCTCCATATTTTATTCGTCATCTTACTTCAGTTTTTATCAATCGCTCCCCAGGTGCTTTGCGACCCTACCTTGTCCCCTTGCATTAGCATAGTTGTCACAGATAGGGGGAGGGGGCGAGGAAGGAAACTGGTCATTGTTACACACCATAGTAGCTGACAACACCGTAGCACAGAGCAGTAAACTTATATGGAGCATGGGGTTTGACTTTCCCCCAACCTTAAATGCCCCTTTACTCCATTGAAGACTCCATATTGTCCGTTGTTACCTTCTGCAACATCCTGCAAAGCACTCTGTCTTCAGCTATCTCTTTGCTTGTCATCCTGGTACACCCTTTCGCTCACAACAATCCCGTTTTCTTTCGTTTTGTAACCATATAAGCTGTTATTGAATTTAATGTCTCAAATGTTCATATACGTCATCAAACTTATTTGTATCTTTCGGCATTTTTTGTTTGTGTTTTGAAACTTTGATTTTGCTTCCTTGAAGGCCAAAATGATTTCATCTCGTCCGAAAGTATCTTGAAGTTCAACCCAAGTCAAAGAAAATCTACTTTCTATATATTCACAAATAATGACAACATTCCAGAGGTGAGTTATTTATGGATCTGTTGATTAATTTCAAAATGGTCGCACTTTGACTTGAACTGATAAGTAGGCGTCAGGATGGCAGATTAATCATTCGATGGATCTCACACTCTATGGTCAATGGTTCGAGTCCAGCCCGCAGCTTGACGTGCATTTAGAGTGAGGGGATTCACTCCCTACCTGTGCTGACAGGCGTAGAAATCATGAGATGCGGCCGCACCTAGAAGAAGAATCAGAACACTGCCTGATTGACAAACAGCTTCTCAGTGCCTTAGAATCCACTTTCGGATTTCAAATAGAAAGCTTAAAAGTAATCATGAAAAGTGTAGTAAGCAATTTCTCTGATCGCATTTTTCTGGCTCACTGTTTCGCCATTTTATTTTTTACTATTATTATTATTATTATTATTATTATTAGTGTCACAGATGCTGCAAAAAGAGTTTTGTGCAACTGGGACACAGTTTGGTGGCAGGGCTTATTTTGAGTCGAATCCGTCACCTTTGCATGCAAAGCACGTCATAGCCCTATTTTTCATTGCAATCGTACCATTATTGAAGTGCTAAATCTCTTATTGAATCTTGAAGACATTTGAATGTATGCCATCTTGTAACAAGAAACGTCTTTCTCTGAAGGTGAACGAAAACTTTACGATGAATCTCACCTCGATCGATGGAACTCTATTAGGCCGAAGAACTTCTCTCATCATCACTATTCTGCAGAATGATGATGCAAATGGATTGTTCTCATTTTCAAATTCTTCAGGAAATCTAAAAAAATATGCCGGTAATTTAACTTTTTTTACCTCATATCGATATGCTTTTTTCTTCTGCAACAATTGTCATCTTCTATCTTATATTATAGCAACAACGTTTCCATCTTAGTCTGTATTGGATTCTGCTATTCCGCTATCTTTTTTCTGCAAAAATTTACTTTAGAATCGGAGCATGGAACCATCAATTCAAAGATATGAGATAGTAGTAATTCTTGCATGAAATAGTTATAGAGTAATCACATCGAATATTCTTCGCTATAATGGACAAAATTCTTAATTTTTGAGTACATTTTTTCAGCAGAAAGTCATTGTTAATTCAGCTCTCCAAACCAAAACCCATTTAGTCGCTCTCACTCCTAATTTCATTATCTTGCACGCATAAAATCTACCCTACATTGCTAGCGTTTGCTCATCAATTTTCTTGCGATTTTTTCCAGATGAAGTCAGAGACCATTCCCAGATGGTGTCATTTGTTATTCAAAGACAGAGAGGGACATTTTCATCTGTTTCTGTCTTCTGGAATGTCACTTCACTTTCTGGCACCGATGTCTCTCTAGATGTGGAAAATTTCCGAGGTGCAATTCAGTTCAAGGAAGGACAATCTGCTAGCCTTATCAACGTCACCATTAGACCAGATATTGTGAGTTGATAATTGGTTGCATATCTGAGCGCATCCCAATAAGTTACAATTCTGGCTTACCAATTTTTCCTTGAATTGATTACTGCAGTTGCACTTTTTTGTCTAAATAAAAATTCATTGATATATACTTAATTTCATTTAAACTTTAGCATAACGTAAACTTCAGCAACAAAGACAACTCCGATCGAGTCAAATTCAAAATTCCTTCCCTCGCCATTTTTGGTGAAAAGGGTGGCGTCCACCTCCGTTTCATTAGCCTTTGGGCCACACAGCTGTGCAAGCACAGTGAATGCTGCAGTTGGGGGCTGGCCATCTGGTAGCACTGTGTGTTTCACTCCCGTGCTCTTTCCCAAGGTGCTGAATGCTAAACAGGGAAGTAGCATGTACCATTTTTCAAATCTTTGGTATGACTCGACCGGGTATCGAACCCCAGCCTACCGCGTACGAAGCGATCATTCTGCCACTGGGCCACGGACGCGGACGTGGTATATTCTGCCAATATTCTCTGATCATTATATCTCAATGAATTCTTCTATAATACTCGTATCCTCTACTTCCATCTATAAGTATCAATCATTTTTCACAGGTCCCAGAAGTTGAAGAAAGATTTCGGGTTCAACTCACAGACATTACTGGTGGAGGAAGACTCGTTGAGCCAGTAATGGCGACCCTAATTGTCAACCCCAACGATGCTCCCATTCATTTTCTGCACCCTTTAAAAGTTTTTGTCGACGAAGGTCGAATTGCCAACCTCACCATCGGCTTAAATAGAACACTTTCCCACAAAGTTGTCGTGTATTTCTCAACAATGGACGTTACAACTTCAGCCTCACCGCGAGACTATTTGGTATCATATAATCAATCAGTTGTATTGGAAATTGGTGAAAGACGTAAGACGATCAGCATCCAAACATTGGACGACAACATTCCTGAGGCTGCAGAGGAGTTAGTTGTTCGGTTGAATGCATCAACAGGTAACACCGTGCTAATACCTCCATTAGATGCCAGAGTGATAATCAATGCCAATGATGAACCCTACGGGATTTTCCAATTTGCAACTGGTGCACTTTCCAATGTTGCGTCAGAAGGCAGTACTGTCTCGCTGGAGTGAGTATTTTCCTTCGTCTTTGAATAAATGTTTCGACCTGCAAAGCGTCAATATTGGACAGAAAGTGGAAAAATAATTATGTCACACTGATGGTTTTTGGTGCATCGGCGATCAGAGTATGAATCCTCTGCGCAGGACGAAGCGGTCTTTGCTTTTCTGTGCAAAGGAAATTTTTATCCATCAATGGTCTGAGTTCTGAGTTGAATTTGAAGGAACAAAGAGCTAAACGTATTTTGACATAATATAAAGAAATTTTGGGCCTAAGATAAGAAAATGGACATTGGTACCAACCTTACTGGGATATATATTTTTTTGTGATTTAATCTTGATTTATTTCTGTAAGATAGTTAAGTATGCCGGTAAACCTTTATAGCTCTCTTAGTAGGTTGGAGCCAATGCATCTTTTGTATTTCGCAAAGAGTGAATGAGGTTGAGTGAAAGAGGGGATCATGCCATAGAAAGCTGATGAAAACCATCTTGAAGGTGGTGTGCATCCTCGGTAGCCAAGGTAAAATTAGGGAAGATTAAGGTTTGCCAGAGGAAGAGGAGAGGATTGATGAGGTGATGAGAAGACTGAATGAAGAGGGACTGAATGAAAAGGGACTGAATGAAAAGGGACTGAATGAAAAGGGACTGAATGAAAAGGACTGAATGAAAAGGGACTGAATGAAAAGGGACTGGACTGCTGCAGGGCTCAAAGGACAAGGCATCAGTTGGAGCATTATGGAGGAGAAAAATGAGTGGTAACAGTTCTTATTGTATGCAATTTTGAAGATGATTATTATTTCTACTCATGTGCTATTTTATTTTCTTCCCCTAAGAGTCTCACGCACAAGAGGAACATATAAAAACGTATCAGTGAGTTGGGTCATACTGTCAAATACGAGAACGGAAATAGATGACAATAGTGACTTTGTCAAAGCAAAAGGAACTTTATTATTTAGAGAGAGATCCAAGAGAGAGTTTCTATCAATTGTTGTAAGAGAAGATGGATTTCCAGAATTGAATGAGACTTTTTACATTCGTCTTACGAACGTGTCAGGTATGTATTCCCGTCAAAATTCGTAGTTACTCTTTAAGATTTCTCTTCGAGATCGCTATTGATAAAACTGTGAAACATCCTCAGTTCTCAGGTTAGCAGAGAATGCTGGCAGAGCTCCGAGGTTTTCACACGCTGTCTTCCTCGACGAAAGTGTTTATATGTTGAAATGCGGACGTTTCAGACTCATCAAACTTTTGGTGGATCAGGCGTCATGATTATGATTCCGCACGCTTCACCACTTTGCATGGATGATACAAATGGTTTACAGGCGCCGGTTTGACCCTAATAGATCCAATTTATTCTTTATTAATGCTAATTTTTGTAACGAAGAAATGCGGTGCCTGATTCAAGGACGATGCCAAACTATTCGCCTATGATGTTTCGTTATGATTGTCTTCATTGAAGTATGGAGAAAGCTAATTTCATCTGTTCATGTGCAAAAATCTCTTCTATTCATTTAGGAAGCTTCTCGATGCCATATGGAGGTTTATTAGGCAATCGATCCGAGGCTACAGTCACTGTCCTTCCAAGCGATGATCCTTATGGCGTCATTGAATTCGCTCCTTCGTCGTTACAAGTGAATGTTGCGGAGGACTATCTTCCTGGTTTCGTAAATACGACGCATTTGAATTTGACTGTCGAAAGGAAGAAAGGAACTCTTAGATCAGCTCAGGTAAATGCCCAATTTAATAAGTTGATCAGTTAGATCAGTTAGTTAGATAGTTTCATTTGTGCATCAATGATTATTATCATTGGTGGCTGGGGATTTTCACGTTTAAGCTTGAACAAGAGACATTTTCATATTATCAGAAGCACCAAAGCTTTAAAAAATCAATGGAATTTCATGCCAGCGATTTTGCAGTGCAAAAAATATCACACGCAGGAATGACGAACCATTGAACAATCCACGATTGTCATTATGACTATAACTATGTTGATTATGATTTGATGAATATGATTGTAATGATTATCATGATTTTGATTTTGGCGAATATGATTGTGGTGATTTTTGTATTTATGATGGTCCTGATTATGATAGGTGATGTTGATTAAGATGATTTTGATTATGATTACTACGATAGTTGTGTTTACTATGTTTATCATGTTATGGTAATCTGCTGATGATGGTTTGTTTGGTTTAATAGAAAACAAGGCTTCAGAATCTTGTCCTCTTGTCTTATTGATTGATGTATGACTGAAAAATTCTTCCCAATTTTTCTCAGGGATGAGTAATTGTGGCTTTTCTTTTAGGTGATATGGCAGTTGTATAAAGCGTCCAACGTGCCGAATGATGCATGGGACCTGATGTTTTATGGCCAAAGGGGAGCTGGTGTTACTGAAAGTGCAGGGAGAAGCAACAGCAAAACAAGATCGGTTCTGTTTAACACAAGTCACGGTAAATAGATTCAAGTCACATGATGTAGCCATACCTTTTTTATTGTTCATTGCTGTCATGACGACCAGGCTTCATACACCACGTGTTTCTTTTATTCTGGACAGGAAACGACGATACGTGTTAGCATTTGCATAGTGCCTGAAAATTGTCATCATTGTTATAATTGTTGTCAGTGCTATTGTTATCATTGTTGTCATTATTATTGTTATCATTGTTGTCATTACTATTGCTATCATTGTTGTCATTACTATTGTTATCATTGTTGTCATTATTGGTATCATTGTTGTCATTATTATTGTTATCATTGTTGTCATTATTATTGCTATCATTTTTGTCATTATTATTGTTATCATTGTTGTCATTATTATTGTTATCATTGTTGTCATTGCTGTCATTTTTTCAGTATTATTGTTGTCATTGTTGTCATTGTTGTTATCATCGTTGTCATTATTATTGTTATCATTTTTGTCATTATTGTCATAATTATTGTTATTATTGTTGTCGTTGTTGTCATTGATTTGTCAACCGTGTAATGACTCCCATCGGAATATGCTCAGCTATTGCGGACTTCTTTTTTGAGATGGTGAATACACTTGGCGTAGATAGCCCAGCGACAAATTGCTTAACGATTAAACTCAGTGAAACATGCATCATATCATCATATTTCATTTCTGCATGAGAGCCAAGGAATGATCAGAACCAGAACTTATACAATTTTGGGAACTTAAACAATTATAGAAACGGCGATTGCAGTAGAACATTCAAAACGCACTTGTGAAAGCAGTCTAGTGAATGGGTTGTTATCTCTAAAACTATCTTTTAAATCAATAAATTTACCTTTGAAATTTTGACTATTTTTATTTTAGAAGTTACACTGTATTTTAAATAGGAATTTGCCAGCGAAAGTTTCCAATATTACCATGGTTATTGTAATTTTGATCTTATTTTTTGCATGCAGCATCGTTCGTCTCAGTCACCCCACAAGCCCAACCGGTTTCATCTCTTCTCCGAGATGGTTTCAGCCTCGGCTTCTGGATGAGACCTGAAAGAAGCACGGTTGGCACACTGATTTCGAAACGAGACTTTTTCACGAATGAGGTCATGTATCAATTATCCATCAATTCTACTGGTTCTGCACATTTCATCTTCCGTGTCAGCAACGATCTATATAACGTGAGTTTTGATTTCAAATGCAGACGCCTTCCACCTTCTCGTGTTTCTTTTTCAACCATTACAGCCCATTACTCTCATCTCAAAAGTGAACCCTCACCTTTTAGGAAACACCAGTTTTAAGGTGTGCGTATGAAACTGGTCCTAAAAAGCTGCTGTTCGATTCAACCCACATGGACGATTCTTGCCTTGCTGTCTTGTTTAACGTGCAGAGAACACGGAGTCAGAGAAACGACGATTAGCGCTGTTGTGCTTGAATGACTGACTAACTGACTAACGTATTGAAATGAAATACATGTTTATATAGGCGACTCACAAAAGAGATAATATTACCAAACTCCTCGAGTAAGAAAAAGGAGCGGAAGGGTTGGTTGTGAATGACGCAAGTAGATGAATAGATGATGAGCTGATGGGAATTATGACAGGAAATAACCATTGATTGGATGAATAGAATTGTATTGTTAAGCAAGGTGGTAATGGCGGCATAGATGGAGATTTATGAGGGTAGAAAGCTGAGTCACTACAACCTCACTCGTAGGATTTTCTCTTCAAAACGATTCCTTTTGCTTACTTAATCGTCGCAACTAATCTTCAATGTTGAAAGTTGCTTGTCTTCTTCATGTTCATCGCCTATCCAATTCATTTAAATCTTCTTTTCGCAGTTTACTCGCTGCAAATTTTGTTCACAAATTTATGAATGACATTTAAACATCAAATAACAAGTAACTACTGCAACAAATAATAAAGAATAAAAGACAGTTTATCGGAGTTTTCTGTCATGTCATCCATGCTTACCTTACCGTGAAATTGCTTTTGATTTTTTGTAGATATCACTTCCAGCATCTGTAAACATATTCGATGGTGTTTGGCATCCGGTCGTTTTGACAATCAGCGTTGCCGAATTCACAGTTTACATTGACGGGACTTCCATTCTGACGCAAAGGTTGCTAATCACTAGAATAAGGATTCATCTCGCGTTGCTTGTGCACTTGTCAATTAATTGATTGATTGGTCGATTGATTGTTAGATAGAGTGATCGATTGATTGATTTATTGAATGATCGGTTGGCTACCTGATCGATGGATTGATTGATCGATGAATTGAGTTTTTCGTTGATTTATTGATTGACTGATTGGTAGGCGGATTGATTGATTGACTGACTGATTGATAGACTAATTGGGTTGATTGACTGACTGATTAATGGATTAATTGAATTATTGATTCATAGATTTATTGATCGACCAACTATCGCTTGGTATTTGCATCGATGGATCCTATTGTTTGCCGCATAAGTTGATTTGGTTGATCGGTCGATTGATAGGATTGATCTGATCTCTTTTATGATGAGATAACAATCAATTTGCAATCCGTATTTGCTGAAATACACGCATGATACCTTATACTACCATGCAATCTCTTCAATTTCTCCTTTTTTAGACCTTTAACGAACCAAGTAAGCTCAGCTGATGGCACCATTTACATTGGGTGCAGCGTACCTACTCGTGACCACTACACAGGAGCACTGCAGGATGTTCGACTGTATCCATCTTCCTTAATACCAGCGTGAGTGGCTTCTAGTCTTAGAAAATCACTTTCATGGCTTTCCTTTTTTGAACCGGCGTGAATCTCAGATCCCGATTAATCACGATCAGGATCGTAGCAGCACTCTCAGCTTTTTAATCATTCCTCAGTTAAAAACCAGCCTTTTCTTGCTCTAAAAGTTTGTTATTCCATTACTGCTTATACAGCCATCACATCTTTATTACCAAGACTAGTTCTTCTTAATGAGTTTCATGATTGATTTATCAGATGTAACGTACAATGAAAAATCTCATTAAAAATTTATTGTCAAGTGCCGTGCTTCTCCAGTCTCATAGCTCGCTTTTTCTGAAACCAGAGTTTCAGAATGCCAATCAAGATCTTGAGCAGAGAAGAAGAAGCATCATCTTTAAGTTCTGTGCATCAAAAGATTGATTTGATGTAAGATCTTACGGATTCATTCCTTTGCAGTTTGGTCCGTGAAATTTCATCAACAACCGATAAAATCTCTCCAATCAATGGATATTTGCAATACCAACCTGGCATGTCACAGAAAGATATATTTATTCAGACAATTGATAATTCAGTGCCTGAACCAGAAACTCTTTATGTCATAAAGCTACTAGGCTTGGTTGGAGAAGCCAGAATGGGGAGTGCAAGAAGCTCTAGAATAAAAAGTGAGTTTTGGGACCAACAAGATTAATCACACTGAATCTGCTCCAGCCATCACTCGCTATAGCCCACCAATCTAGAACCATCGATTAAAGATTGGTATTACATATAGCGATAAAATTCATTCTTATAAAAGTTGTGTCGCATTCTTCGCAGACTTCAAAAACACATTATGCAGTATATTTGAAATATCTATAATGCGTAAATACAAATCATAAATTTTCATTGATTTTTTGGAGTAAAAATGTCTTTAAAGGTAGTTTGAATGATTCCACGAGTTTTGATGCCGTTATGAATAACTAAATCAAGGAATGATGCGAATATTTATAGAGGATTTGCACTTCAGAAAGTTAAGAAAACTGCTGTATACGGAAGTTTATTCCTGGGAAATAGGGCAGCATGAGAAAATGATTGGTCCCCAGGTGCTGCCAGTCAAGTTCTCTTAACCTCGAGTAAGAATTCATCTCAAACCGATTTTCTTACGCGAGGGACGCTGCGTTTCTTTAGTATATTAGCAAGGTATTCAGAAGCCATGACTGTAGCAAAGTCAAACTTCAGTGGCAGTGCCGTGCACTGGATTCTGTATGCTGCAGGTAACCAGTGGAGTTCTCCAAGAAAAGTGTTATGATAAATTTAATATTCACACCTAGGAGATATTCTTTTCTCATTCTTTCTCCATTATGATTACTACGCTCATTCTTATTGTCGTTATGAGTTACCTTGCAACAAGGTTGAATCCTTCAGAAAGCTCCTCAAGTCATGCTATTTCAAGGTAGCATATGGAAAATGACAGTTTTGACCAAACCCCACTTTACGAATTGTTGATCGAGTAGCAACATGTCTCAACGTTTTCGATCCATCGTTTTATCATTGAAGTACTGGTTTACTTTGTCGCAATTGTTATCATGTGACTACTTATCAACCTCTTTTCAGTATTGAAAAGTGACAATGCGAATGGAGGATTCGGTTTCCAGTTGTCAAATTGCCAATCGCGTGCAAAAGAAAATGATTCAAACATATCGTTTGTTGTCAGTAGAAGTGCTAGTACGTTTGGCAGCGTGCAGTTGAATTGGGAGATTAGAAAATCGGATTCCAGTGGAATTTTGGCCTCAAATGATTTTCAATTGGCTAGTGGAAATGTAAATTTTCTTCAAGGAGAAGCCACAAAGGTTTGTTGCATCACAATTTATTTTTGATTTTCTCCCTAGATTCCTCTTTTTTTCTCTTCCGTTGGATGGCTATAGTAACGCATGGATTAAGACGTTGCATTGAATTTCTTTGCGATGGCAAGGAGGATAACGAAGGAGCAAAGACAAGGATGCCCCGATTGCCAGCGAGGTAAAGAGTATGACCGATGAGAAGAAATGAAAATATCCATCACCCAATCTATCCCCCCCTCTCCCCCTCTCCCCCTCTCCCCCTCTCCCCCTCTCCCCCTCTCCCCCTCTCCCCCTCTCCCGTCTCGCCCGTCTCGCCCTCTTACCTTCCGTTTTTTCGTTTGTTTCTATGGAAGGCTTTTTTATTAGAATAAAGGGCAAGAAAGCATTTACAAATAATTTTGAGCTTTCTTGTCCAGAAATGTTCTCTCTCATTAATCAAATGTTTGGGAAGGGATTTTGTGAATAGCAATTAATTTTTTGTTTGTAGCTTATTGTCATTAGGCCAAAAGATGATTCCATACCAGAGCTGGATGAATACTTTGAAGTTCGAATCATTTCTGTCATCTCGACTGATGGTACAATATCATCAACACCGACAAGTGGGGCAAGCATCATATCTAATTCAAACACATGCAATCTCACAATTTCATCAAATGATTACCCTTACGGGGTGCTTCAGATAACCGGATCGATCCCCAATGGAACAGGAATCATTCCAGTCATGGCACACCCGGCAAGTTTGCAACTGAAAGAGGAAAGTGGAAAAGTTTTAATTTTCGTTGCACGTGCACAGGGAGTCCAAGGTTTGTATTTCACAGTTCTTTAAGCTTGGCAGTGACATTTGATTTGGATCGAAAGTCACCTGTATATGAAAAAAATTTTCGACAAAAAACCAATTACCTGGTCATGTTGACTCACCCGAGGCTGCAACTCATTATAACTCCAGCTTCCTTCACAAGAAGGTATTGCTCATTTTGTAATCGTCAGTTCGAGGTACATTAAGTAATGTATTGTTGTTATGGTAACAGGTAGAGTCACGTGTGAATGGAAGACGAATCAAGTAACTGCACGTGGAAATGTCGACTTTAAAAATGCAGTTGGAACGATTGAGTTTCCAGCTGGCAGAAATATATCGACAATAGCAGTTGAAATTATTGACAACAACGTTCCTGAATTAGGGAAGATGTTCCACGTGCAGCTTTACAATCCGACTGGAGGAGGTATGTGCATCACTTTCACGTTGTAATTTTCCTTTACACGAGTGCCATGACATTCAGTCAGAGCACCAGGCCTTTATAAGATTAAGTGGAGCTCTTTTGATAAAAAGGAAATTTTAATGTTGACAGCTGTACTTGCCATCGCAGTACACTGCATGAAATTATTTTACTCCACCAGGGGTATCAATACATTTATACCTATATTTATATATTTTCATTCTTATATGTTTATGCATCTGTATGCATGTAGTGAGTTGTTAGTGACAATGTTTTTTGATTTTCAGCTGTACTTGGGCATGCATATTACATCAACATCACTATCCTTCCTAGTGATGAGGCGTATGGCATTTTTAGTTTTGCAAATACATCTATCAACTCAACAGTCGCTGAATCATCCGCTTCCAAAGCAACTCTCAACATCGTTAGAACGGCTGGCCATCTTGGAACAGTGCACGTGACATGGAGACTTGTTAATGGCAGTTTTGATTTCGCCTTAGAGAATGGCTCTGTCACCTTCGAGAATGGCCGAACCACATCGCAGATTTCTATTCCAATAAACGATGATTTGGTATTTATCTTTGTGATTTTCGATCTCATATATTAACGCTTTTTTCCCATTGAAATGTTTTTTGAACAGAATTATATTTTTCATCCGTTATTTTCTGCTCCATTTTTTGTCATTTATTTCCAAAATTTTCCATTCCTGTGTACCTCTATCTCGTTAATAGTAAAATGGTACATTTGTGATTATACCAAACCTGTTTTCTAAGTTTGATGAAGCCTGTCGTCAAATTCTTCGGAAATTAGAAGTTGATGAAGACGTACCAGGAGAGTTAATAGATTTCCCATCGTTATTTTTGCAATCTATTTATGACAACGGTGCATATTTTTGCCGATAACCAAATGGTCTCGAAGCATTTTACAAGTGCCTCTGAATTTATGTCTGCAGACTCCAGAACTAACAGAGTCTTTCATCATTGAACTGACTTCGGTTTCTAATGGTAAGTTGTCTACAAGAAATACCAAGGCCACAATTCACATCTCTGGCAATGACGATCCCTACGGAGTTTTCGAAATCGGGCCCCCACAAGCACGCGTGCAAGAAAATAACACTACACTAAAACTGACTGTTTCAAGAGGAGGTGGCAGCCTCGGAATGGTCAGAGTCTCGTATCAAACATTTGTGCCTGAAGCGCGCTCAAGTTTGGTGTCTGCGTCTCCTGGATTAGATTTCATTGCTGTTTCCGACACTTTTGATTTCGTGGAAGGTCAGACGGAAGCAATAGTCAATATTACAATCATTGGAGACAACTCACCAGAACCAGACGAGTATTTTATGGTCAATTTGACAGCAGTTCGCTTGACTGGCGCGTCTGAATATGTTGGTAAGGTCTCCAAATACTGAATTCTTTGTCTGTTTGCTTTTTCTGAATCCCAGCCCAAAGTTTCCTCACACGGATTGGGGTTTCTCTGTTTTTCACTAACGACTCGCAAAAACAAGATTTAGTTTCAGCTCTCGTAATCTCGATCTTTCAAAATTATTCCCTTTCTTCTGTCAAGTTTTTTCTCTCAATCATACACCCTAATCCAGTCTATTGCATGCATAAATTGAGTCGTAGATAATCAATAAGATTTTTTGCATATGAAAACTCACCTTATTCCACCAAAAGGGCTGTTACCATTGTATCCCTCTATTATCTTCACCTCCTACAGCCAGTTCACCAAGAATTGGTGAGCGCAGACGGTCTGAGATTGTCATAGTGGCAAATGATGATGCTAACGGAATCCTCCAGCTCTCTTCCTCATCTGTAACGGTGCCTGAAAGAACAAGTGCTAATTTCTTGAATGTTACACGCATTGCGGGTACTTTTGGAGAGGTATAGTCAAGGATGTGTTTTTGATTATAACTTTTCCACTTTCAAATGAGACTCTTGCTTTGTTTCTTGTTGCTTTGTTTGCTTTGTTTGCTTTGTTTGCTTTTCTTTAAAACGCCGACTGCAACGCTCAGTCTATTTTGTGTTTCAACTTTTTTCTGGGAATTTATCCCTTCGTGAAATTTTATTGAATTTGAGAACTTTCATTTAAGAAGAGGACGTATTGCGATTTTTTCCCATTATTTCTGATGTTGAATGCCTTCATGGTCATAACATGCCGAAAAATCTACTCCTTTTGATACGCTTTCTTCTAAGTGTAATCATTTTATCAGTTTATCTAAAGTTCGGCTTTTCAAATAAACGGCTCCTTGTAGCAAATTTAGGCCAATATAAAATGGGGGTTTTCTTCTAGAAAATGACTGAATGCCGGACGTAAATCATCTCTAAAGTATAAATCGTATTTTTGCATCACCTTGTTGCTATCTAATTAGTTTGAATTATATGTTTTATAATTTATTAAATGTTATGATTCAACTTGCCATCTTTCAAATCTAAGATCAATAAGCTTGATCTTACCTCTCTATCCTCTTAACTGCTCGCTTTCTTCTTTCTTCCTATGTTGGGGCTTTTTTCCTCAACATAGCCCAATAAAAAAAAAAACTTATGTGACAAAATTCTGATCTGACCTTTCTTGCAAGCAATCGTTGTATTGATTTTAGCAAGCTTCATTTTTGTAGGTGTCCGTGCGTTTTTCAATCATCAACCAAAAAAATGCCATTATTGGGACGGACTATGAAATAGCTTCATATGAGATCACTTTGGTAAACGGCCAGTCAAGTTCTGCTGTCCCAGTCCGCATTTTAGATGACGATCTACCAGAGTTCAATGAATCCTTTGCCATTAAGCTGGAAAAGGCAAGTCTGAGTGGGGGTGCAAAACTCGGAGCTCCACAGCAGTGTGTTGTTACCATACTTGAAAACGATCACCCTTACGGCAGTATTGGTATGCTATTTTCAATGCAATTTCCCTTTGATGAGTATTCGCTGCTAAAAGCATATTAATATTTCAAATCTAATGTAAATAAACTTGATCTTATATCTCTATCCTCTTAGCTGCTCGCTTTCTTCTTTCTTCCTTTGTTGGGGCTTTGTATAGGTCACCACGGCCTTTCCTCAACATAACCCACTAAAAAAAAAAAAAAAAAAAAAAAAAAAATAATAGGATCATCTGATGACAAAACACCAATAGTTTCCAATTCACAAACAATTCAATTGAAAGAGAGATAACTGAACTGGTTTCCTCTTTCCTTTTTGCCATGGTTACCTTTGGATGTAAGTCAGACTCAGGCCCGTTGACTATATCTCATAGGTGAAAGAACCAGTGCTCACTAATGATGCAAGACAGCCTTGGCACTCGTCAACTCATGATGCATCAATGAACCATCATGCGTAGCCTAGCACTTCAGCTCGTTCCACCAGCATTAAATTTTACTGGTTTGGCCATGGTGGTTCCGTGGCGTAGTGGTGAAGCATACAGCATAGGGGTTGTCAATTCGATTCCTTCATGTGTCACTTTTCTAAAAAGGCCATTGATGAGGGAAGCAACTGGAAACTACCTCATGAATTCCATTTCTCTAGAAGAAACTCAGAGCCCTGTTTCTGGTTTCTGCGATGCTAAAAAAAATCGAGAATGCAACGCAGTACTTTTGCCCAGGCTCGAACGATGAAAACTGAGTTGGCTCTGTGGATGAACGGTCTGAAGTGTGCGTTTGATTTGCCCCCAAGGGGATTGAGCCATGACAGTACAGTAGACTGCCCATTATATCACCAGCGCCATTGTCACAGCTAAATGGCCTTGCTTTCTCTTCAGGGTTTGCTCCTGCATCTCTTAGTGTATCTGCTGTTGAGCCAGAATCTGCAGTCAAATTGATTCGTCTCACTGTATTGCGAAACGGAGGAGCTTCCGGTATAGCGCAAATTGAGTGGAATGCGACAATAGCTGGTTTCTTAGCAACTGATGACGTCACACCTACTTCTGGGAATGTTCGATTTTTGAGTGGGCAGAGGAATGAGGACATTCAAATTTCCGTCAAAGCTGACGATATTCCAGAAGACAATGAAGTGAGCCTCTGTTTTAATCAGTTTTAATTGTTTTAATGGAATGAAATGTCTTGAAAATGTTATGAAATTACATCTTGAAACATACTGTACAGCCAACGTCTGCAGCATAGTATATTAAACTACACAATAGACTATGATTTCAGGGAAGAATTGAAGCATAATTTTGCACAATAGGATTGAAGGTCTTTTCGCACGACCCGCATAAGAGAATGAGGCGTCGGATAATGGCCGAGGTTAGACTATTACGAGTGTCAGAAAGAAAGATCTCCCGCACGTCTAATTGATGATACCCCTTTCCTTTGTCCTTTTTGATGTTTTACGGGTCAAACTTTATGAATCTGGCATTTTGTATTGCTGTGGTTAATGTCAAAGAAGAAGGCTGATTCTTGAATGATCAAATTGTTGGTCGATTGTTGATCGGTAGACCAACTGACAGTTCGAGTGATTGCTCCATTGATGGGTAACTGATTGTTTGCTTGCTTGACCTTCAATTGATTTAATGATTGGCTTTTTCCTATCAGAATGTAACCATTTTACTGCACACCATATCAAAAGGGAAAGCAGTTATTGATCCATCAGCAAACGTTGCAATAATTCACATCCCTGCAAATGATGATCCTTATGGAGTTGTGCAATTCAATCAGTCATCAATCATGGTCGATGAAAGAAGTGCTGACTATTCCATCTATATACCAATCATAAGGACAAGAGGGCTGTTTGGAACTATAAAAGTCTCATACAGGTTTATCCATTTATTCTCAGTTTATGCACTCAATTATGATATATAATGCATTCATGCAAGGCACGGGGGTGCGAACAGTCAACTGATGCATTCAAACTCCTCCTCTCACCCTTCCCGTAAAGGAACACACAATTTTGCACATTTTTTCAATATCGAACCTGTGCTTGGATTGCGCAGTATATCGACTGCGCAGTGTCTCGATTGCGTAAGCCTAGTTGGCTTGTAGTGGTTAGTGTGTGCTTCAACTGTGGTTAAGGTAACGAGTTCGGTATTACCGTAGTTTCCATTTCATCAATGCCTTCAACCTGTGCACTCAGCAGCATGCGGGTACCTGGCACCCAGTTAGGCGTAAGGTGCGATGAGAAAGAGAACTCGCTGCACTGCCTCATACCGCTCCTGACTCTGTATTGGGCCTCACTATCAACGGCCTCACTATCAACGGCCTCACTATCAGCGGCCTCACTATCAACGGCCTCACTATCAGCGGCCTCACTATCAACGGCCTCACTATCAGCGGCCTCACTATCAGCGGCCTCACTATCAACGGCCTCACTATCAACGGCCTCACTATCAACGGCCTCACTATCAACGGCCTCACTATCAACGGCCTCACTATCAACGGCCTCACTATCAACGGCCTCACTATCAACGGCCTCACTATCAACGGCCTCACTATCAACGGCCTCACTATCAACGGCCTCACTATCAGCGGCCTCACTATCAGCGGCCTCACTATCAACGGCCTCACTTTCCATTGCTTGTATGGATTGTCTTCTCTTTCTTTGTCTGCTGGCAGTCATCTGGCAGGATGCTTTCATTCATTAATGCTTTCAATCCAATGGCGATGCAATGATTTTATTCTCCTTCCAGCACAAAGAACCTAAGCCCAGGTGCCAACAGTGCAATAAGTGGTGGTGATTATGAGGCTGCTGCGAATCGTCATATATTGATGGGACCTGGTGTTGCATCCAGAAACATCACCATTAAAATATTTAAAGATTCTATTCCCGAGGTAGATGAGAGTTTTCAGGTTGAGATAACTCAAGTGGAAGTGGTTGATGCTGCAACAGGGTCTTTGAATGGTCGCATAGGGAACCCAAGTGCAATAAACGTAACGATAGGAGCAAATGATCAGCCCTATGGTCTTCTCGGTATTTACATGAAAAATACTGGAAGAAGTGGGACATATTACGCAGTCGAAGAACCAGGAAGTGGGACAACTCCTGTTATATTTGAAGTCAGGAGAATGCAAGGCAAGTTTTTTTTGGTTTGAGTTAGAATTATTATTAATACTTCTTTCATCCGCAGTCTTACTTTATCTTTTACTATCAAGATCAAGATTAAGATTCTAGTTTATTTTCCATTAGTTTACCATTACCTTGATGTATATTTTCCTTAGATCTTTATTTCTATCGTGATTTTCAAACGATTTGAAAATAGTTTTCCATATACAAGAATTGGATTCGTGGACTTCTCAGAAAGTGTTTTACTTACCTAAAACTAGGAAAATTTGACGATTTCTTTATTATTACTGCTTGCAAGTATCTGGAGGGTTATTCAACTTAAGGGAATGACTAAGACGTTGTTTGGTACGTACAACTTCTCGCTAACCTAAAATCGGCCTCTAAATGCAAGGCTGGTAATGAATAACGTAACTATTTTATATTTGTGAAAAATGTACATTGTTCATCCCAGGTGCCCTTGGAAGTGTTTCTGTATCATGGCGCTCCAGCAGTCTGTCATCAGTCAATGTCTCTTCCGATGTGGCAGGCGTGTCCGGTGGAACATTCACATTCCTGTCAGGGCAAACAAGTAAGGAATTCATTGTTCAGGTACGCAGTGACGACATCCCAGAATCAGATGAATCCCTGACGATAGAATTATATGACTCCACCGGTGGCGCTATTATCGATCCCAATGGTCAAAGAGCCACCTTAGTAATAAAGGCTAATGATGGGATTGGAGGTCGGATCGGTTTTAAGACAGGATCAAGATCAAGGACAGTTGCTGAGGGGGAAACTGCCTCGTTTGTAGTTCACCGGACTGCACCTGCTGCTGGAAACGTTACAGTTAATTGGACGATCGAAGGGGTCAATGCGACGAGCGATTTCATGAAAACGTCTGGAACACTTTTCCTTCAACAGGTGAAAAAATCTTCTCATTTAGTTCGATGATATTATTCTGTGCTCTAATGATAATAATAGCGCAAACCAACCTTCAATTAAAGGGATTCAACCTATGAATTTGGGGTAAATATTTTTACCCTACTCCTTAACAGTTTTTTTTAAGTGGGTTATGTTGGGGAAAGGCCATAGTGGCCCATAAAATGCCTCAAAAAAGGAAGAAAGAAGAAAGCGAGCAGCTAAGAGGAGAGAGAGGAGAGAGAGATCAGATCAAGTTTATTGATCTTGGATTTGAAAGATGGCAAGTTGTAAGATTCAGGAAAGCAAGAGGAAGGCAAGACCTCCCTTAAGTTGCATGTTCTAGGGATGAATGATGATTTGTGGGACAGAGTTTGTGGATTAGGCAGCGAAACTCGGAAAGGTGTGAGTGAGTTGAGCTTCTGGTGGTTCTGACACGCCTCAGAGGAACAGGAATAATATCCCTGATCTCCTGAGAAAAATGTCCGTGAAAGTATTTATAGAAGATGGAAAGATCTCCAGCTAATCGACGATGGGAAAGAGGTTGGAAAGATTTGGTGAGGTTAGGATTATTGATGAGACGAATGGCTTTGGACTGGACTTTGTCGAGAAGACAGAGAGTAGACTTTGGAGCACCACCCCAGACGTGGGAGCAGTACTCTAAAGAAGGACGGATTTGGGACTTTTATATAGATAGAAGGTGAGAAGATGAGAAAAACCCACGGGCTCTGGCGAGGAAACCGAGCTTTTAAGATGCTTGTTTAGCAAGGGAATGGATGTGAGTTTTCCAAGTGAGATTAGATGAAAGAGAAAGGCCAAGTTGTGTGAAAGAAGCTGAAGGGTCCAGTTCATCACCTTTCATGAGGACAGGAGGAAAGTCTTGATTACGTTTGCGTGAAATGACAGCCTGTTTCGTCTTGCTTTGGTTGAACGAAACTAGGTTGTCTTTTCCCCACTTCTCAATAACTGTCAGATCATCGGAAAGAAGAGAGGCTGAATTGTTTCTGTGGAGTTGGATATCGGTGGAAGCATGGTCATTTGGATTGAACGAAAATGAAGAAGTTAGGAAGGTATCATCAGCAAAGGAATGAATGCTAGAAGAGGTAGAGGTGAGCAGGTCATTGATGAAGAGGATGAAGAGTACAGGGGAGATGACAGAGCCCTGGGGTACACCAGCATTGATGGAGTGCAGATTGGAGAGGAAGCCATCCACTCTGACGGCAATTGACCTATCAGAGAGGAAACTACCAATCCATTTAATGAGAGTATGATGGAGACCAAACATAGGTAGTTTGGTGAGAAGACACCTGTGCCAAACGCGATCAAAGGCCTTATCGAGAGAGATCCCTCTGCTCGCACCACAGAATTCTAGAGCAGAGGACGAGATACGGATAGCATGAGCAAAAGATCGCCAGCAGACCTGGCTTTTCGAAAGCCATACTGGTGATCAGAGAGAAGATTGTTTGTTTCAAGGAAGGTAAGAAGTTGATTAGTGATGATGGTCTCCATTGTTTTAGAGATGAGTGAAGTGATTGCAATGGGACGATAGTTGAGTGGATTAGACTTGTCGCCTTTTTTTGGGATAGGAAAGACGTGGGCTTGTTTCCACGAGGTGGGAAATGTGCCAAGAGTGTAGGAAAGCTGGAATAGTTTGTTAAGAACAGGGGAAAGTTCAGGAGCACAGGTTTTGAGAACTATTGCTGGAATACCATCAGGGCCTTTGGATTTGGAGGTGTCAAGCTGGAGAAGGGTTTGGTGGACTTTTCGTGTTTTATAATGTTTTATTTAAGTCCAAGTGGAAAGACGGGTACTTGTGAGTTTTGATCGTGACGATAAATTTATCATTCAGGGCATCACAAATGTTATTCTTTCTATTCAAACACTGAACGATTCGACTTCAGAAAGCCACGAGACATTTATTGTCCGGTTGTCCGATCCTATCACGTCCGGGATTTCATCCACTGGTGCAGCGACTTTGGTGGCCGGGGACTCAACAGCCACCATTGTTATTGGTGCAAGTGATGAGCCTCATGGGGTCATTGAATTCGCATCAAGAATCCAGCCTATCAAAGTGGCAGAAAATATCGGTTTCATCGACCTACGTTTAGTGAGAAAAATGGGAAATATAGGTATGTATTGTTGATGTAATCAGTTTTCAACATTGACACACATCCAGATTTTAACACCTCTGTTTTTTGTTCAGATTTACATTCTATTAACTTGTGATTATCATGAGAGCAGTGTGTCTCTCATACGAGGTATCAGGTGTAAGTTTCATTCGTAGGGTTAGACAGTATATGATATATTATAGCATGGTATTAGAAAATTAATTGATAGATATGATATTACACGATGCGCATCCTGAAATATATATCTTTAATACTTCTTCGTGAAGAGACATGAATACATAAGGCAGACAGACGATAATTATTTTTGGTAAATTTATAGTGATGCATGTGTCTATCGATTGAAATCCATCCTGTTGCACGTTGTAGAAAAACTTGAGTGGAAGTGAGGCAGTGTTTCCGATAAAGCTTTTCTGTCCTCTTTTTAGGTGATGTAGCAGTACATTATCAGGTTCATGGCATTAAAATAGACCAGACAACAACAGAAGGTAGATACGGCGAAGATTTCAATAGCACTGTAAACCACACTGTTATTATACCTGATGGCATGGATTCCGGTACAATACGTGTTTATGTCATAGACGACACAACACCTGAGCAAGACGAAGCGTTTTATGTTAATATAACCAGTGTTGTTGCTTTTGGTGCTAGTAATATAACGACGCCACCAAGAATTGGATCATCTTCGTATATGCAAATCATAATAATGGCAAATGATGGTACCCAGGGGGAGCTTGCTTTTGCCCCCAAATATCAGAGGTATCAATTTGAAGTTTTATCATTATTGACCTGTTTTCTTCTTACGTTTGAGTTTCCATGCGATGTAAAACTGTGTTCATTTAGTGAACGATTTTTCCATCATCTAGCTACGACCTAGCTCATAATATGTCAACTTGGAGTTGCGATGACAACTTCTAGCCTATGAATTCTCATGAAAGAAAAATATAGCAGTCGGTATCATATGCGATGTTCCAAGGAACGTCTGCAATCGATACAATCAAGCAGTGTTTCAATGAGTATAGATATTGTCGCAAGCGCTGCGTGACATCAAACCTAAAAAGATAATTTGATATACGATTAAAAGAAAGAGATAAAAGAAGAGTAAATAAAACTAAGTCGTGTAAACTTATGTGGGGACATGGTCGTTGCAGTTACATAGTTCATAGTTCATAGTTCATAGTTCATAGTTCATAGTTCATAGTTAGTAGAATTTTCTAATCAAATCGACGAGATTAGTAAATGAATTATGCAGTTTGCAAAAGTATTTCTCTATTCACTTCTTGGGGAAAATTTTATCACCATACAATAAAATTTGCGTTTGAAAATAATTTTGGAGGTTTATGCATTCAAATGGTCGGAATGAAGCAAAAGTCCAGCGAGAATACTTGTGCATGGCTCTATAATAAGATACTCTGAATGGCGAGCACGATTCTCAATGCAAATAACCCATTTTCGCCTTTTTTGAACTGATATCATTTCAAATTTTTTTCTATCTTCACATATTTTTCACTTTTCAGAATAACGGTACCAGAAGACGTCGGTAGCTTCAACGTTACAGTTATTCGACACAAAGGGAGCTTTGGAGATGTTTATGCTCTTTATTATCTAAACCGCCTGACGGCATCGTCAGATGACTTCGACATTCCCGGTGGCGTGATGACGGGTGGTCCAGTGAAATTGGCGTTTTCAAGCGGTGAAAATGAGCGAAATATCACCGTAATAATCAACAATGACAACATTACTGAGACAGATGAGCATTTTGAGCTGGGCCTAACCTTGCAAAATGCAGTTGGGAATGGAGGTATTCAAATTGGCAAGCCAGACAAGGCACTTATTATAATTGGCGCTAATGACGACGCGAACGGAGTGATTCGTTTTGCGGCTCGATCAGTTACGCAGTACGTAAGCGAGCCAGGTGATGGACCTGCTTTTAATAGCACAGCAACGTTCTCCATCGAGAGGTCAAAAGGATTGTTTGGAAACGTCAATGTTCAATGGCAATTACTCGATGTGACAAATGCGTCTGATGTAAGTCCTATTAGTGGTCTGATTACATTCGAACAGAACGTCAGGGAAAAAGACTTCCTAATCAATGCACTAGCAGACAATTTGCCAGAGTTGAAGAAGGAGTATTATATCCAGCTTACTGTCGTTTCAGGTTGGTACTTTTCGTAAAGTTTATGGCCTCGCTATGTTACTTCAGCGTTAATTTTAAACTGTCTCTTGCATTGTGATACTTTCATTATGGTTCTTTGCATGGAAACGGTCTTCCTTTCTAGCTGTTTCCTATTCGGATTCGCTTGTTCCGATGAGCCTCTTTCTTTCGGCTCGGTTCCTGATGGACTGCGGATGTTCCGCCTCCTCCGGTCGTCGCCCCCGCATTCTGTCCTCCTTTTCTTCAGTCTCCCGCGTATTATCGCACCACGACCTCCATTTCCTTGGCTCGAACCACCTCAACCAGCTTTCTTCTAATGTCTCACCCATGCTCGCTTCTTCGGTGAATCTTCTCAGGTACGCGTTATTGATCTGGTCCATTCTCGTTACTCCCGACATCCACCGTAGCACTCACACTTTGTTCATCTGGAGCCGCCGCACTTACTCTTTGGTTATATTCCAAGTTTCCAATCGCTCTGTAAACGTGGCCTTTGAGTTGCAATGGCACTCTCCCATCGTAAAGATTCCCCTTGCTTTCTTCCAATTTGCCAATCCGCTTTCAATGCCGGCCTTGATCTTATTGCTGATGTCATTCATCGTTACTTGAAGTAGTCTTTTTTCAAAAGAAATTTCTTGCAAAGTCAGGTTGTCATAATCCATGTAAGTAGTATTTTTGGGCCGTTTGGATTCGTAAGCCGTTCTCCTCAAATACCTGTCTCTATTTCTCTATTCTACTTCAGGATTGCCTTGGTGCTGCAAATTTTGCTCTACTTTTCAATTGGGCAGATGATGTCGCCAATTTGAGCTCACCTTTCTCCGCTCCTACTCTTTTGCAGGTTTGTATCCTGCTTCGGCTTCTTGAAGAAGGTATTCGCTATTCGTACTGATTCGCAATCGTCAAGTCTGCACTCTTTCTGCCTTCTTCATTTTGCATTCCACAACTTTGTCAGCCGTGCACGGAACTACACTCTCTGTCCCCCATTCCTACGTGGCAATTTTTCTCAATTTTAACACTAAGACAACGAAAAAGAGATTTTGCTTGTTTGAGCTTTCATTCAGAAAATAGTTCGATTCATCCATTAGCAACAATTTGCAGTAAACGTTTCGGACCCATCCTGAGATTCATCAGCAATACTAACTTATTTTTTTATCTATACACATATTCATTTACCTGAGTAGCTAAAAAATGACACCATGTGGAGTAAGATTGTAATTATCTACCCCGTGGTCATGACACGAAGGGTGGCACCCGATAAGCACGTGCGCTCAAAGAGTCGGGTACGGGGCAAAGCAAAGATCAAATAACGGAAAAACTACACACACTCTCACAAGGGGAGATGGTGGGTGAGTACTTAAGAGTGAATTGGTCAAAATGTGATAATTTTGGCACACGACGTACTTTCCGAACGATCCCTAAAAACATTAGCCAATAAGCTAATTTTTATTAAAGGCAATTTTTATTAAGTCAAACGTTATATCCTTCTAATGTACACAGCAGTGGCTTGCAGGATGAATTTATTCACTTCAAATGGTAACTTCTTATCACCATACAAAGGAATTTGTAAAAGAATAAAAAGAATAGATTTGAAAACGTCAGTTAGATCAAAAGCGCGCAGCACCGGTATGAAACTAGGAGGAGGTCAGACCTTCGCACACGAAAAGAATGGCGAAGCAATTGATAGTGTTCCGTATCCTCCATGACACTAGGAGGAGGTCAGACCTTCGCACACGAAAAGAATGGCGAAGCAATTGATAGTGTTCCGTATCCTCCATGACACTAGGAGGAGGTCAGACCTTCGCACACGAAAAGAATGGCGAAGCAATTGATAGTGTTCCGTATCCTCCATGACACTAGGAGGAGGTCAGACCTTCGCACATGAAAAGAATGGCGCAGCAATTGATAGTGTTCCGTATCCTCCATGCCACTAGGAGGAGGTCAGACCTTCGCACACGAAAAGAATGGCGAAGCAATTGATAGTGTTCCGTATCCTCCATGACACTAGGAGGAGGTCAGACCTTCGCACACGAAAAGAATGGCGAAGCAATTGATAGTGTTCCGTATCCTCCATGCCACTAGGAGGAGGTCAGACCTTCGCACACGAAAAGAATGGCGAAGCAATTGATAGTGTTCCGTATCCTCCATGAAACTAGGAGGAGGTCAGACCTTCGCACACGAAAAGAATGGCGAAGCAATTGATAGTGTTCCGTATCCTCCATGACACTAGGAGGAGGTCAGACCTTCGCACACGAAAAGAATGGCGCAGCAATTGATAGTGTTCCGTATCCTCCATGACACTAGGAGGAGGTCAGACCTTCGCACACGAAAAGAATGGCGCAGCAATTGATAGTGTTCCGTATCCTCCGTACCATCATTTATTGGACAAATGAGATTTATTGTTTCGCTAAAATCGTGCATAAATTTGTGATAATTTAGCTTGCTCAGACCTACCCTAAATCGATCTAATAATGCACGCCCACGTGGATCGTAGATACCGAAAACAGAATTAGAAGGATACCTGATAATTGGAAGGAGTCTGGACATGAAAATATTGATTGAAGGAGATTATCTAACCTCAGGGTCCAGTTTGCTCCACTCAAGTAAGCTGAATGGGAAAAAGCTAGCAATAATAAACAGGGATGCGTCATTAGCAAGCAATTTCATAGTGCACTCAAGATCCTCGGTCAAATCGTTGATGTAAACAAGAAGCATTGAGAGCCCCAGGATTGAGCCTTGTGGAGCACCTTACAGAGAAGGCCTTAAGGCCATACCCGACCCAACCCTCTTTGAATATCAAGGAAAGCAGAGTGAACTTCAAGTTTTGGATCAAAATCCAATGCAGAGAGAATTGTTGGGTAATGGAAAGCAATTGATTAAATGCAGAATCTCCCGGACGAAAACCAGATTGGTAGGAGTTCAATAAATTGTTTGCAACTAAATGAGAATACGAGGAGTCAAATAATAATTTTCAATGACTTTTCCAAATATTGGCAGAAGAGAAGTTGGTCGGTAATTTTCCTTTGTGCACTAGAACAACATTTGCACATTTCCAAGGATAAGGAAAGATGCCCTTAGATAAACAGTACAGAAATACTAGCTTCAAGGGTCACTCAAGTGTACTGTCGCAATGCTTTATTATTCAATCAGAAACATTGTCCCAACCATGGGCTTTAGTAGGCTTCAGTGATCTTATAATTTTCAATGTTTATCGTCAGTTGTGGAGATTGTAGAGAGCTTTGCAACACGGAAGGTTGAATTACTTACCTATGAACTTAGTAGAAGGGGACAAACTTATATTAATTTAGAGAAAACCCTATTTTATTTTGTTCCCTTCTAATACGTTTCCAGCATCTAATTGAATTGTATTGTAATCAATGTCAAAGTTCCTTACGTCACAGTTTGGTAAACAGGGGCATCCATCGCAGTTTTGAACCTTTAGGCCACACAGATAAGCCAACACTGTGAATGCTGCAGTTCGGGGTTGGCCACCTAATAGTCCTGTTTCTATGTTTAACTACCACACCCTTTTGAAACTACTAAGGGTTAAGTACAACTATGCAGCATTTTGCCAAATGTTTTATGCGGTAACCGCCCGGGCGAGACATCCCCGACCTAGTGCACTTAAAACGGCCATTCTATTATTACCACTCTATTGCATTGCGTCAAATTATAATCATGTGAATGAAATTACGGCATTCTCCATTATAGCGTTTCATTTGCTTTTGATATTAGGTGGTGCCCGTTTGGGTCTCCCAAGCACTGCTACTCTGGTGGTTGCTGCCAATGATGAGCCCCATGGCTTGCTAAGCATTCGATCTTATCCTTCTATGGCAAGCAGTTTGAACGTCGAAGAAAGCACTAGATACATCAGAGTTGTTGTTAGGAGACGCGGAGGAGCTCTCGGTACGATTTCTTTGCAATATCAGACGAAAGACGGCTCTGCAATATCAATTCCTGGTAATCAAATGCGACTCGCTTTTGATCAGGTCCTCGATACTACTTCCGCAGAGAGATTTCATTCATTTAAAGCCTACGGAACAGAGTATCTCTTGCTTGCCAGCAGTTTCAGAAAAGGGAAGGTTGGACATACAATCACCGGCACAGCTCCAAATAGTCCTTATCAATCAACGCTGTTTAGATGGCAAGGAACGTTTGTTCCAGTTTTTGTGAGTTCTTATACTCTTGATATTTGATGATTTGATTTTAATTTAATGATCAATAAGTGATTTGCGATTAGATTTTTTATGATTGTCGTAAGTCCTTGTAATGGATGATTCTCGAATCGTAAGCCAGTTTCTTCCCTAATTACCGAATTAGTCCTATTTCATTGGAAATGCAACGAATACCACTGATCAAGATGCTTCAGTACTGTCAATGTGCCTCGCTCGTGATCAAGTGTCTCGTAGAAATTTTTCTTCTGCAAATGGTAAATCGTGAAGAAAGCGCCTCTTGAGACGTTTCGTGGCTCAGCAGTTTGCTAGTAGAAGTTGCAAATGGCAGTAGAATGACCGTTGTGTTTTCGTTCTTTCAGAATATCAAAACGGATGGTGCAGTTAAGTGGGACAGTTTCGAAGACAAAAACATAACATATATTGTCGCTATTAATCATGGAGAAGTTGGGAGATTGGAGACAATGTCACAAGTGATGAAACTGCACCGTAATGAGACACTTGAATTGGTACAGAATATAACGACTAAAGGTGCCACTGACGATAGCTTGTTTGAATCCGGTGGTTCAAGCTACATTATGATTATCAGCATGAAAGACAATGGGGGAAACACAATACAACAGTCGCAAGTGAGGCATCTATCTAGGCCTATCTAGCTATGTCTGTCTGTCTGTCTGTTTGTCTGTCTGTCTGTCTGTCTGTCTATCTGTCTGTCCGTCTGTCTGTCTGTCTGTCTGTCCGTCTGTCTGCCTACTGTCTGCCTACCTGTCTGTCTTTCTGTCTGTCTGTCTGCCTGTCAGTCTGTCAGTCTGTCTACCTGTCTCTATGTCTGTCATTCCGTCTGTCTGTCTGTATGCCCGTCTGCCTGCCCATCTGTATGCCTGTCTGCCTGTCTCTCTACGTGTCTGTCAGTCTGTTTGTCTGCCTACTTGTCTATCTGTCTATCTATCTGAATTTGTACGAACTAAAATGTGGCTTTATGAAAAGGCTTTTCACGACCCTTAGAAATCATTTACTAGGTTGCATTCATTTTTCTCGAATCCCTTTTTTATTTTCGTTAACCTTTATACCAGCTTTTAAGATGGCAAGATTCTCAGTTCATTTTGGAAAGCGCCACCGTAGAAACAAAAGGTGCCTCCGCCATCCGTGTTTTCACTATCAATGGAATAAAATACGTTGCTGTTGCCAATGGATACGATTCTGCTGCAAATACCCATGTTACAGCCTCGAATGTATATTCATGGTCTGACATCAGTAAGAGGTTCAACCTTGTGCAATCCATTCAGACAAACGGAGCCAGTGATGTTGATTTTATGAAGATTGGAAACGAGCATTACTTGTTTTTTGCAAATTCAAAGGGAGGCTCAATCCTCTATAGATTTAAGGGGACGACTCCTATTGGCTTCGTTCAAGTGCAGGAGCTTGTTGCTGGCCACTCTGGAAAGTTTTTCCGATGGAATAACAATGGTTCGTGTTTTATCTTTGAATTCTAGTTTTGTTAAGATGACTTCTTATGTTCATTTCATCGCCTTTCCTGGCCAGATCTCCAATGGAAACAATCGCTAATATTATCGAGTATTTGTTATCTTATATTTAGGCGTTCGTATTTTTGTTTCTTGCTCCGTGCTCGAGTTTCTGGAGAACCCAATTTTTTCTATTTCGCTATTTTTTCCTCACAGACTATTTGGTACTGGCGAGCAATAAATCAATTTTGTACCAATGGAACAACTCAACCAAGTCGCTTCAAAATCTGACAGTAAGTTATTTTAATGTACATCTTCTGTTAGTCTACCAGAACGCAGGGATCACTGTGTCCGTCTCTCACTGTGCGGTTTTTCTCATTCCCTTACGGCTTTTATTTTTCAACTTTTTACTTCTTTTATCCATTCACGCAAAATTTGCTCTAAAACCATCAAAAGTGCCAAACCATCTTTTGTCTAACGCATCAACAACAAAATCGCTTCTTGCCAGGCTGGCTCTCGCTCCTTTGGTCTATGACCAAAGTTGTCTCACAAGACTGTTGCCAATCATCTTTCCCTCCACTAACCAATGCAGCTTTATTTCTTCTTCCGCCACTCCTTCATCCAAGGCCATCTTTTTTTTGGGTCAATTTTTTTACCTCAAATTCCAACCTGAATGACAAGGGGTTCCAACCACATCACTTCCTCCCTTCGAAGTTCAAAATGTCCCCCATCAAGTTTTCCATACGAAAAATCCGCCAAACCCTTCTCCAGCTCGACACCTCCAAATCCAAAGGTCCTGATGGTATTCCAGCAATAGTTCTCAAAACCTGTGCTCCTGAACTTGCCCCTGTTCTTAATAGCATATTCCAGCTTTACTGCACTCTTGGTACATTTCATTCTTCCTGGAAACAAGCCCACATCTTCCCTATGTCAAAAAAGGCGATAAGTCTGATCCACGTAGCTATCGTCCCATTATCACTAAGCAACTTCTTACCTTCCTTGAAAAAAGCAATATTCTCTCTGATCACCAGTATGGCTTTCGAAAAGCCAGGTCTACTGGTGATCTTCTTGCTTATGCTGTCCATGACTGGTCCTCTGCTCTAGAATCCTGTGGTGAGAGCAGAGTGATCTCTCTCGATATTTCCAAGGCCTTTGATCGAGTTTAACACAAGGGTCTTCTCGCAAAACTACCCATGTTCCGTCTCCATCATACTCTCATTAAATAGATTGGTAGTTTCCTCTCTGATAGGTCAATTGCCGTCAAGTCCCAAATGCATCTTTCTTTAAAGTACTGCTCCCACGTCTGGGTAGCGCTCCAAAATTCACTCTCTCAACATCTCTGTCTTCTCGATAAAGTTCAGTTCAAGCCACTCACCTCATCAACAATCCTAACCTCACTAAATCTCTCCAACCTCTTTCCCATCGTCGTTTAGTTGGAGATATTTCCATCTTTTACAGATACTCCTCTCCTCTCCTTTCCTCAAGATAGCAATCTTAAGTATGAATCTCAAATTAGAGCATCTTTTATTCTTTCTTCAAGGAGATTCCAGTCGAAAACACGCTCGACATCCAACCATTTTCTATCGACGACAAAGTTGCTGGAAAATTGCAATACCTTGCGGTCACCGATTCATCTTCATCAAAAAGTTACCTAATGCGGCTTGCAATGCTATCGGAAAGTGCTGATTTCGTACCGAGGTAAAGCCCGCTTTTGTTTCTATGATATTATTTTAATGACGGATTGATTTGTCATAGTAGTGTAGTGGTTATGCATATTGACGCACAACTTAGAGGTGGCCATAAGTTTGCATCCGGCACGGTTCATAGCATCATTATTGCTCCGGCGGGCCCAAATCAGCGACCACTCTGTGCCACGTGCTCCAGTCGGCCATCGCCACTCCCAGTTCTTGTCTTGTCACAGCCCGGTGGCGTCCTCCAGCAGCGTGACGAAGTCGAGATTTGGTCGTCCTGATCTTCGTTTTCCGGTTCATAGCAGAAGGAATTTTCATCGAGGGAGACAACTCGAATGCTCAGTTCTCATAAGTGCCGCTTTTAGGCTAAAAACTCGGCGGATCTAAAAGCTGCCTTTAGTCTCTGCTAAGCGCGGAATAAAGTTTTCAGCATCGTGGCTCGTCTTATATCATGGCTCGTGTCATGATCATCCATTCACTATGGCACGTCCTATGATATCCCATTACCTCTGTAAATTTTGTGTGTGTCTTTCTTGGTGTTACACAGACAAAAAAGATTGAGTTTTCAAGAGGCTATTTCTATGGCCGGATTTCTCACACAATTCGGTAATGACGCAGTATGATACCTTACTTGATTTCAAGATGAATTTTATTCTTCTTTGTAAATGTTTAAAGGCCACGAATGCCTCTATATAATGTAACGTTATTTTCTCAATTTCCTCTTAGACGCGGCTTGTTGACATTTTTTGAAGGACAGACATCACTAAATCTAGATTTAACAATTTTGCCCGATACTCGACCAGAAATGGACGAAAATTTCTCTGTGGAAATAGCCTCACCTATAGGTGGAGCTGACCTCGCATCGAGTCCAAATCTTTTGGTCACAATCCTCTCGAATAATAATGCATACGGAAGAATGGCTTTTGCTGATAGTTCTCTAAATATAAATACCTCGGAAAGAGATTGGAATACGGTGGTAAGACTCAGTGTTCTGCGAGAATTTGGTAGTTTTGGGCAAATATCATTAAGCTGGAATATAAGTAGTTTTGATGGGAGACCGGTGACAGATTTGTATCCAACTCAAGGGCAAGTGAACTTGAACCAGGGTATCTCAGAAGCCTCAATATACGTAAATGTGAGGGCAGATGGCATCGCAGAGTTGGATGAGAGATTTGCAGTCGGGTATGTCATTTTTTTTCTCTTAGTCGCTATAATTATTCATGTTCCTGATTTATTATTCATCTGATTATCTGCTTTACACATTTCTTCATTCATTTTTATACATTTATATTTTTATTTTCATTTCATCTTCTCATGTAGACTAAAAGGCGTTACTATAGTTGGTGCAGCAACTTCCAATCGAGGCCCAACGATAAATCACCTTAAAAGCACGGCACACGTGACTGTTTTTGCCAATGATGAACCGTATGGGGTTGTAGGATGGAAAAATCGTATAGAAATTACAACAAGAGAGAAGGAAGTGAATTCGAGTGTATTGCTCATTATAAGCAGGTCGTTTGGAACGCTAGCTGACATAAGGATCTATTATGAAACAGTACAAGCAGCTAATGTGTCTCAAAACGAGAGAGTGGCCGTACCAGGGATTGACTATTTTGCTCAAACGTCAAGTATAATGATGAAGAGAGGTGAAAGGGAGGCTGTTGTTTACATCAAAGTGAGACATGTAAGTGAGCCATTTTGTTAATTCAGAAATAATGAACAACATAGTCAACTTGGGAATAGTATTTCTTATTTCAGGTTTTTCTAATGCAATTTATTCCTTCATTGGACGATTTGTTTTACTTCCTAGGAAGATTATAAGAGCGTAGGAGACATTGTAAAGTAGCTTAGATTAAAAGTAATTGAGAAATAGTAGAAAGATGATAAAGATTTATGTAAGCCTGGCTTCCGTATAACCGTAACCGATCGATTCCAGTGGAGATGATCGTCATTCGGAAGTTTGACTTGGGCTTTTATTTGACCCCTGCGCGCGTGATCGGCTATTAACGGTATTTGATAACCGCTCATCATTGATAGAGGTGGTTTGGCAA
>OZ032122.1:10172070-10187070 GCA_964026355.1 Pseudorhiza aurosa
TTGTCATCATGTGAAATAATTCCCTAGGAAATGGATTTAATTCATGTTAAAACTGGTTTTATCGTTACGTGAGATTAAAAGAAAACCACATGAAGTAGTCCTCATGGAAGTTAAAGAAAAGGGAACTTTCTATTAGAGGCATTGAAGCCTTTCTTATCAAGATTCCTATGGCGCGTAAGAAGTCTGCCCCATTGTACAGGAAAACGGAAACGTCATTGCGTCACTCTCAAAATGTTTTCGTTCGACACTCATGGATGAAGAAAAAAAAATTGCCATTGGCCCTTCTAAATTGTGAAAGGGATTAGGCTGCATCTTGATGCAAGTTTCATTGTCCTATTTCTGCTGTCATTCGATGTGTGAAAGTCAGATGAGTGTCGGACAGAAAGTTGTTGATTGTGATCAATACTGTTTCCGCTCTCTGCGCAATATTGAAGTCTTATGGTTATAATTGTTCATTTAATTGAGATGTTCTGTAGTCATGTTGTAATTTTCTGTTTTCGCCCAGCCATTACATTCAACTCTGGTGAAGGGACGAAAGTAATTCAGTTCAGCATCATAGCGGACTCAGTTCCAGAACTGACAGAATTCTTCACTGTGAATCTGACGTCTGTAAGCTTGATAACCCCAAAAACGCTAAACCAAACTGTTATCAATGGCATACAAATCGACACACCTCCAATGGTTGGACCCCAGTCAACGGTTGAAATATCAATCAATGCGAACGACAATCCATTTGGGGAGGTTGCGTTTCTTCAAAGTGAAAAATTGGTGCATGAGTCTGACGGGAATATCTCAGTTCCCGTCAACAGAACAGGTGAAGAACGATTGATATGTCTCTAGAATGTGTAATGAACTAGAAACAAATAATTTTAGTAGATTCAGACGACTACAAATTGTACTCTATGCCACTATTGTTATTTTTGCGATTTCAGCAACATTAGAGTTCTCTGCATATTTCTCAATAAGCCCATGAATTTCGGTGACCGTGTCATACTAACCCGCAACTCTCTAGCAACACCTAGTCCCCTCAGTTAGCCATGGCTATTGGTCCACAACTGTGTACAGGGTATTTACAGCCTGTCATCATGTCTGGTAAACGTTGACCTATCTCCCATCTGCGATAATGCTGAATAGGACTTAGAGGTTCTCCCAGACTACTTATAAAATGTTCAAGTTCATTTCTCAACTGCCGTAAATTCTACTTCATTATCCGTGTTAAAACCTGTCAATCCATGTTTTTTCTAGGGGGTACATTTGGTACAAATGTTGTCACATATACATATACCGATGGTACGGCTTCGAATCCGACAGATTACACTGTATCTGGAACAACATTAACGTTTGCACCAGGAGAGAGGCGAAAGTTCATCTCAGTACAGTTGAAAGATGACAGATTGTCGGAATTCCAGGAGTGGTTTAGACTTGATCTCTCAAGTATCGCAGGAGATGGTACTCTGGGGGCTCTTACTCGATTGAATGTAACCATCGAGACAAGTGACAATCCTTACGGCCTGTTTGGAATATTCAATACCTCCCTTTCAGTGTTTGTTGAAAATCCAAATGCAAGCAGAGTCATCTCTTTCCCTGTTTATAGAAAAGATGGAACTCTCTCTAGCAGCCAGGTATATTGCCTGTTTCACTCTTGCATTTCGAATTATGCTTTGTTATTGTTCCTTTCTTGCTGTTCATCATGCCGAATCCCAGTTGAGCACAGAAATATCTAGTCTTACTTTCATTGCGATTTTAATTGTCATTATCTTGTCTTTTGATTTGCTCTTCTCTTCTCTTGAATTTTGACAGATTTGTCACATTTCAAGACTCTCTTAATGGAAAAAACTATGGACCCACAGAAAACAAAAGTCATTTAATCTTTTGAAGATGAATTATTTAAATCTTTATTGATTTTATTCAATTGCTCTAATTCTGTCAAATTTTCTTGCATCTAATTTTTGAATCTGATGATCTAAACTAGCAATTATGGTAGAAATAATGTTAATAGAAGTAACTATGATAGATAAAATGTTAATCATAATGATGGCAAGCAATTTCAGGCCTTATATGCAGATAACTAGAAATTAATTTATGATTCTAAATGTGAACAGTTGTACCTAATTATTATATTTCTTTTTATAAAGCTTTATTGTAATATATCATAGCTTTAGATACATGGCCCTCGTTGATAAGAGCACTTCATGCGTTGAAGAGGTTGCTCTGTGTAAACATTGTCTTTATTAATTGTTATAATTATTATTATCATTTTGAAATTCAAGTCAATTCCTCATTAGATTTAACCTTTTGATTTCCCCACAGGTAAGCTGGAGCGTCGTACGCAGTGTTGCAAGTGCCAGTCATGTTTCTGAAGACGTCAGTCCCGATGCGGGGGTATTGACATTTGCAATCAATGAACGTGGACCAAAGCTTATCAACATCACCATTCTTAAATCAGGGGGTAATGTAGTAACATTCATTTCTGCTTCTACATTCAACGATTTCGTTTTATTAGCATCTCCTTTTGATTTTTGATGCATGTATTCATTTCGTTTTCGTTTTCAATTGACAATGATAGCTCTAGTTTTGTAAAGCAAAATGCGAAAGGCCATCAGCATTTTCAATGTACAGGTCAATAACCATCAAGTTCACTGCAATTTGATCTTATGTTATGTCTTGATGTCGAGGCCAGAATGACTATGGATCTCAGTTTCATTTTGTTTGATTTTCACTCTACTTTATACATGTAACAGTCACAGTTGTATACATGTAACAGTTTTCCTGCATTGATTACCATTGACTGATATTGATTGAAATTGGGTGATATTTATTTGACAGGGCCAGAGGAGCCTGAGGAACGATTTAAGCTTCAGTTGTTAAGTGCAACTGGAGACGCTGCACTGGACCACGCTTTTGCAAGTGTCTCAATTACAGTATCAAAGAAAGGCCACCCTAATGGTTTATTCAGACTCAAAGGAACTGTTCGTCCAACTTCCCCCATAACTGAACCACAAACTGGTGCAACGCAGATTGCAATCCCAGTGCAAAGGGATTTCGGAACCTTAGGTGCTATAACGGTGAGTAAGATGCAATTTCTTTCTTTCCTTTCCTTGCTTAGAATCCCTATCGTATTTCGCACGCGGCGCTGTGAGTTTCATTGATCCCTAACTACAATTTTAATATACTCATGGCCCATTGAAATATTTCTAATTATTGAAAAAAATATCCTGCTACCATATACTTGATTCAATTTTGGTGCCAATGGTGTGTCGATTGGATTGCAACAGTCGACCAGCTACAATTAGAGAAGATACGAATTTTCCCTTGGGGTTTCTTATGAAATCGTAGAATTATTTCGTAGATGTGAAGAATAAAATTGAATTAGTTCAGGAGGGCTAGGTATTTGTATCTTGTGAATAGCAAGATAATCTGTTCCCTTTTCCGATGGTTATAGGCAAGATCGTTTTTCTGAGATAGACTGCCACACCTAAAACCCACTTGCATACTTTTCATCTTACAAATCAGTTCACCCAAGGTTTTCTAATCATACGTTGAGTTGGTGAAGAGAGGTATCGAACTCGGAACCTTGAGATTGCTAGAATAATGCTCCAACAGTAATACGCTTATAATGTGCATTCATCTAACCTTCTATGCAAGCCCAGTTCCACTGTTTCCATCTCATTCATTGCTCCAAATTGTATCAAAGGAATTTTACTTAAATTCAAAATAACATTTTCTAGATTCAATGGTTGATAAGATCTTCGAAAGGAAGCCCACGCGATGATTTCTTGGCTTTCAATTCGTCGTTAACATTTGCTAATGGGGAAAAGTCAAAAGAAATTTTCCTTGCCGTGATTGGTGACAATGTTCCTGAAATCGATGAAACATTTCAAGTAAGCCTTGTTTCGGCCAATAATGGCGCAGAGATCAATGCATTGAAAAGCAAAGTCAACTTTACCATCAGGTAACCTAACCAAAGAGTGTCCGTTATTTATTACTGTCATCAACCTACGGAAAACAATATTTGATTGATATATTTATATAAATGTTTCTCTTCTTTGTTTGTAGAGCGAATGATTACCCGCATGGCTTATTTGATCTTAATCGAACAAGTCAACGATTTGAGTTTGTCCCGGCCAGCTCTACTCGGTTACTTCATTTTGAAATTTACCGTAACGGTGGTACAATCGGAAATGTCCAGTGCATTGTTACCGTGCGTTACATGTCAGACGGCTCCTCCGTATCCCATGCTGTCAATTTTACAAATGGACAGGCAAGTGCTTCGACCACGTTTGCGATCGCACCTGGAAGGTTTTTGGGATTCGGAAGTAACATCACTGTCAGCTTACAAAGTGTTTTCATCATTGGAATCGGTAAGGACATTTTAATAAATATGATATATTTAATATTTTGATATCAATAAAGATATTTGATACATTTCCTATCTCTTCTACTGCAAAATGCTGATCGACATTTTACCCCTTTTCCGCAATCATTTTTGGGTGTATTTCTTGACGCTAGAATATGCAATCGAAATTCAAAGCTTCCAAAATGTTTCCCAGGTCACTGATTCAAAAATTGACAGAAACAATTAAGTCAGGGGCATTGGATTTGCATCCATTTAATCATCATTTCAGACTTACGATTTAATTCTTTTACCTCTTTTATTATTCATTCATTTTTCAAAGCAATGTTTCTATTGATGCAGTTAAAAGTGTTCGAAAGGCCCATTTCTTTGCGCTTTGCGATGCGCGATTTGCGCTTTGCGATGCGCGATTTGCGCTTTGCGATTTGCGATGCGCGATTTGCGAACAGGTACGAATAGAATACTCAGTCCCAGATTGTTCGCACGATTCCTGATTGTTGGATCAGCCAATGAAACTGCTTATTTTCTTCAAAGTATGTAATCTGTGAGAATATTGGCGCCAGATATTGTAGGACGAGATGGTTGCCTGTGTAGAAGAAAACTTTTGCTATTGCTACTGATACGAAGGAGACAGCGCAGAACTGTGTTGAAGTATATAAAAAGATTTTGGGTTCGTTCAGCTACCGCTTACGCCATTCCACAGTGAACAGGATTACCCCAGATATATGCTATGCAATTTTGAGTGCACTGTCCCCCATATATGTCAATTGTCCTTCAACAGACAAGATGCTTTCCCTGCTAAACCACAGTCAATTGCTATCTGCATCCATGCTGATTCATATGCATTGTTGTTCTTGTAACCAGCGCTGCTACCATCGTTCCTCTCTATTCGGCACTTATGTTCGCATGCGGACATCTGGAAAAACTCAGCCATAGCGAATGGTTGAAAATCGCACTGCGAAGGTTCGCATGCGATGAGTCGGTGTTCGCAACGGAATTTAAAACAATAGATGGTATGCCATTTGCGATTTGCTAATTAACTGAAAACGTAATATCGTATATGATTTTTTGATAGGCTCTAGCATGCCTCCAGCAATAATGTCCGCTTCATCGACATTGGTGATCGTCGTGCCAGAAAGTGCTGCTAATTCCATAATCGAATTTGATGCCAGCACAAGGTATCCCACTGCCTCAGCAAGTAAGTTTCACATTATTTCCAAACTGCCAACGCTCATTATATCATGCCATCACGTGTGCAGTTGTGGGCATTCTTGTGTTCTGAGGCTGGTAATCACGTGTGTATTTATGAGGCGTTCTTGTGTTATAAATGAAGTTATAAAGAAATTGAATGTTACTAAAGCAAGAAAAGTACCGTTATATTTAAACAGTAAGCAGGTATTATTTTATCTTGAATACTCTAAAACATTTCTATAGAAATTGTGGTGAGAAGTAAGCATTTTGTTTTCGCTTGTGCAGCAAATCAAGTTTCAAGTGTTCGAGTGACACGAAGAGGTCTATTTGGCAGCGTTTCTATTAATTGGAGATCAGGATACCCCCCAGGAAGTTTCACAGTTGGAACAATTACTCCTTCGCAGGGGTCTGTTAGTTTACGTCAAGGAGAGCGATCTCAAACAATTTCATTTCGGGTAAATTTTTCTTTCACCTTCCGTTAATTGTTTCTCTTTTTTAGCATACTTTCAAACATGCTGTAGAGTATGTTGAGTTTCATTGTTTACTGAATGGTAGTGAGAGCTTATCGTCTGGGCTTGTGCATGAAGTGAATTGCGTCACCAGGACGGAGCCCCGATAAATGAGGAGTGTAAGAGGCAGAAAGAATACTAAGGCCTGAAATTCGGAGTTGGATGACGCAAGAAGAAGAAAAAACGGAGAGTAAAAATGGTTTTGATGAAGGCCCAATTTTTGTCAAATTTAAAAATATATATGTCAAGGGTCTGTTTTCGTTCAACTATGTAGCGACCCAATCCTCCTTCGCAGAACCTAATCTTCTCTAATCTTAACTTGGTTGCTTTGGCTTCACAAATTCAGGATGGTTTAGCTTAGGTCTTGAATGCTTGGATGTCCCCTATTACACTAGTTTCGTCTTTTATGACAAGCAAGAGGGTACACTTGTCATATTCTCCCCCAGTAACCTCCTAGTGGTGTTAATACAAATGGTAATCTTTACAACATTTCCTTTTCTTTTTGTAGATCGAATTGCCTTCTATCCTACAAAACCAATTGATTTATTCGGTTTACTTGACCTCTCCTAGCCCAGCTCAAGGGCAACCTGGATGGCCAAAAATTGGCTCTTCATACGTTGCAGTTGTAGACCCACATGGATTAGTGGAAATCGCACCAAGCAGTTTAAATGTAACTGTCACTGAAGGAAACAAAGTATGTCATCGCTTTATAAATGTCAGTCCGCAAGTCCATTTCATATGACGATTGATCAACAGATGATTCTGTTATTGATTGGTGCTTGTCTTATGAGCAGAAATTTGTCATTTTTAGAAACATCCCATTGTTAATTGTATTCATAATTAGTCACTTTTCATCAAAAATAAATCAGTAAGCTCATTTTTGCAAAATCATTGTACCATGTTACCATTCTCTCTTCTTATAGGCAGCGATTGTAGTTCGCAGACTTTTAAGCACCGTCGGCACGATTCGTGTAAGTTTCACGACGCAGCCGTACATTGGCTCAGATGCTGCTACGCAAGGTCTCGATTACACCGCAGTGTCTTCGACATTTGATATGATCAATGGGCAGACGTTGGTGACTATCAACGTGGATACGTTAGAAGACAACGTTGGCTTAGCGGAGAAAGATGAATACTTCTACGTTGTTTTGACTTCAGCACAAATCGTTTCGAGCGTATTATCCGGTATGTGACCATTTTTCTTCTTTTCTTTATTTGATGTTAGTGGTCAACATGGGACATGTTGAACAACAGGCGTATCACGTCATTTATATCTTGAATGATGAGTGACGTCATCTCTAGCTTGTCCGCTCAGTACAAATTTCACGTAGAATTGAAATCAGTCCTTTTACTTGAGTTAGTACGCTATCCTTTCATACATTTTTTTTTAAGTTTTCCTTGCCTAATTTTGCCTCAAAGTCCTGGAACTGTTCCGGCTCATATAAAATTTGAGAAATTAATTAATGGTCCAATGCAGCAAATGATATTTTTGAAGTGCAAAAGTTATTTTTATAGACTTTATAGGGATGTTTTTCATCTAGATTAGAGCAGCTTTCCTAAAATTAAAGCAAGGATTTGTTGCAAATAGTCATTAAAAATGTTTTCTTGAAGTTTTCTCTCTTTTTTGGTACAGCATCGTCTCCACGTATTTCCATGAATAGCCGTGCTTCTGTGAAAATACGGGACAATGACAACCCCTTTGGCACAGTTAGCTTCACAGCTCAATCTTTGACCCCACGAGCCCAAGAGTCAATAGGTCATGTCATGCTGCAAATTGTAAGAACAGGAGGCGTGTTCAGTAGAGCAACCGCTTTAGTGAGATCGATTGGAGGAGGTGAAACATGGCAGAGCCAAATAATCAATGATCTACCAGCATCCTCAGATATAAGAAATGCATTGAATGCCCGGACACAAGCAGCATCGGCAGTACCTCCAAATCATGATTATTTTCCTGTTAATCGAGAAATTGTTTTTGAGGTGATTTTGTTATTTTGCTCTCACTCTATCGTCTAGATATATTTGTTACCATCCACGTTCCGTAAATATTAATCTATCAAATGTATGAATGGCTATGTATGAATGGCTATGTATGAATGGCTATGTATGCATGGGTATGTATGCATGACTATTTATGGATGGCTATTGCATTTATGGCTATATATGTACCATCACTGTGCAGATGCTATGAGATTCATCAATAATCGTAATCTGGCTTTATTCGCATATGCAATCATTTTGCTCTTCATAAATTGAATTAAATTTGTTCTTAATGGTCAATCCAATGGAATTCCTTGGGATCATTTGTAGGAATTGAATGCAATGCCCAGTGGTGGACAAATAAAAACAGTGAATGTGAGCATATCAAGAGACTCTATCTCTGAACCTGCGGAGCAAATCGTCATCATTATTACAAATGTTACAGGAGGCGCTTCACTGCCCTCAATTTCGAACCCATTAAAGGTAATACTGTCTATGTATGATTCAGTGCAGTCGTTATGGCATTTTCATTGCCTCATCTTCATGCAAAGTCCTTCACCTCTTACAGCTACTTTTCCAAATATTTTGGAATAATTGTTTGACTCATTCTTTTTTAAAACTCTTAAGACCCTGAAATATTTATATATTTGTAAATTTTTTTCCTAGCTTAGCAAATATGTAATTAACCAGAACTTGCATTAAGCGGTGTGATATTTTCACCAATTTATCAACATTTACAAGAAATTTTCAATCAGTATCATTGCATTGTTGGATTTCGTTTTTCGAAGCATTTTTCAATAATAACAATCGATGGAAATGGTTTGTGGAATGGGGAGATTGGGTTCACTCAAAATTTTGCAACTGTGAATGAGGACGGATCCGGAAAAGGTTTGTAATTGTGACATAATATAATGCAATATGATATACTATAATTTGATGCGGTTTAATCTTATATTCTGTAATATGATTCAATTTTAGAAATAGTTGTCAAGTATTTTAAAGGAAGGGTAAATCAGATATGAAGTAATCATCTCTCCTCCATTTCTATTCTAGTAATTTTACCTATGGAGAGAAAAGGCGGTTCTGCTCAAAACATTGAGGTTCGTCAATCATTTCAATTCTCTGCATAATTTTTTCTGCAGATTGCTCTTATTATCTTGTTTGGAATAATTTATTCTCTACCTATTGATACCATAGCAGCAAGCTTAGAACTTCGTTATCCTTGTGGGCATGCGCTTCGAGTTTATATAAACTTGAGTTTAACTCAAGCATCTTCTCTGGAAACATTTACTTAAGATTTTCCTCTTCTGAATTTTTTTCGTTACGATTTTTCTACGCAACCTTCTTATCTTCTCCTCAACATTCATTCATATTCTTACTGCGTACTGTTTTTGCCTAGGTCAATTGGGTAGTATGGTCGACTGCAGCTAGCATTTCAGGTCAGGTGATGGCATCATCCGGCGTGGCAAATTTTGCTGCTGGCAATGCGACTTCATCTATCATCATTAACCTCAGACAAGATTTGGTAAGTCTTCCTATTTCAAATTTTTCATCTCGTCTTGCGATTTTCAATGCTGATGGAATTGACGCGATGTATCAAGTATCCATTGCCATGGTATTTTTGTAATCTTTTGCTCCATGCGGTGTCGTTTTTGCTATATCGTACATGGTTCATGTTTTAACGACTTAAGGATTTATATATTGTTAAGTGTTGGATTGCTTTGAATCAAACCCTCCCTCTTGTCTTTAGGACGCATAAGCACGCACGGCTAGGAGTAAGCACGACAATTGTTTACAGCAAAACATCATAGTCAATTTTCCAGTATTCGTTATTCGTGTAAATCATAAAGATCCCAATTTGAAATTCATTATCGCTGTCCTTGGCTCTCTTTCGATGTAATGAAAATCTGTTGTAAGTAAGTAAGTAAAGTTTATCAGAATTTCTTTGTTTCAGGTGCCTGAGTTTGCATCGTGGTTTTATGTGAATTTGAGTACAAGTGCAAACGGAGCTGTAATCACCAGTGGAAGATCTGGATTGTTTGCGAATTGCAATGTGACAATGCTTCAAAGTGATTACCCAGCTGGAAGAATTGGATTTAATCAAAACTATCGGTATGTAGCTAGTCTATTGTGTTAATGCGTGTATCAAAGTAGCTCAGTGCCATGGCAGCTCTCTACCTCACTGCTTGGCTTTTATCCTAAGGTTGAATCGATTAAGAAGCACACATCTTGTATGCGTACATCGTAGGCCTCCAGTTGGAATGAATCAATCAACATCATAACCACTACCACAATCATCATTATTTGTCATCATCATCTCCACCATTATCTTCCCTATCAATCAATCAATCAATCAATCAATCAATCAATCAATCAATCAATCAATCAATCAATCAATCAATCAATCAATCAATCTCTCATTCAATCAGTCAGTCAATCTATCATTCAATCAGTCGGTCGTCATAATCATTTCATCATTATTTTTTACTTCATTTGTTCTCTTCATCTCCATTTTTGGTACTTTTGGTACTTTTGGTATTTTTGGTATTAATGAACTATTTCTCCCAAAAAATGCTAGGTTTCCTGTTGTCACTCTCAATGACGAAAGCAAGGACATTCGAGTTAAGCGTTATGGTGGCACTCTTAAAGCTGTGACAGTTTTGTACCAGACCACAGCACTTGTTAGTCCAGTGGTGGTTGGTGACATTGTCATGACACCTGCCAGAGAGAACCAAGACTTCACACCTACTGCTGGACAGTTGAGCTTTCCATTAGGAAGTGTAAGTCTGCATTAGTGCGCTGCTTTGATGATTGTGTCAATCTGGTCGAATTGAGCTTTGATGATTCCTCCATGAACACGTAGATCAACTCTAACTGCTCTTCGTTTTCTTGTATTCCAGACTGAAGCGATTATCAATATCAAATTAACACCTGAAAAGGCGTCTTCCTCGGCTTACCCAAAAGTTTTTAATATAACCTTAATGTCACCAACAAATGGCGCAGTGTAAGTCTTATTAGTGTTCCTTTTTTACTTTTTCATTTCATTCCTGTCTTTTCTTCTATATTTTGCTTCAGGTTAATTTGGTCATTTCCAGAATGCAAGTGCGATTATTTTGTGCAGTTTTTTTTCCACTTCTTTTGTGTCTTCACTTGAATTGAAGCAATAGCACCGTGTCACCATGTCAACAGCAGCTTCACAAGTCGGCATCGCTATGTTTCGATTTTCATGCCCTTGATTCTGATGCACGTTCAGGAGTTGGTGGCAAATTATTGAGCTGTTGATCCTTCTTTTTCCTTTTCTTTCATCTGTCCCGAGTATTTTTATTGGAGGGAATTTATTTGAGACTGATCTCTGTCTTCATCAGACTGTATGACCTCCACAAATCTGAGCAAGTTGTCATCTCAAGGGACAGCTCTTCAGCAAAATTCCTCAGCCTAAGATCAAGTGCGTTGAGAATCCCATTGACAGACAGGGAAATCGAAAAGTAAGTCTGTTTTAGTCACCATTGCAATGCAAAATTCTCATGGCCTTATTTAACACCTTGGAATTCAGCTTTTTTATTTCACAAACCTTATAGTCTTGTGTCATATTTTTATGCTACGCCTTCGTTGCTTTTGGGAATTTTGTCGCATTTTCAATGCTTATTTCACATTTCGCAGCTCAGTTTGAAATTGGAAAGTGCCTGAAGACATTTCAAATTGAAAAATCGTACTCATTTTCTTATTGCAGCATACTAAAAGAGATGCTACAACTTGTGAAGACTACTTTGCATATGAGCAGGATGCAGCAAGGGCTGGTGATGCAAACATTTCGCGTGATCATGTCCTACAAAGCAAGTCAACCAAGTGATCAACTCGCGTATGAAATATTCAGTTTTATTCATGATTCAATTCATAAATCTCCAAGTTGCTTTATTCAAACAGACCTATATGGATCTAAATGTCAGAGGAAACAAGAACGCCTTTTCTACAAGGGTCTTTTGAATATCAAACAGGAATTTTTGCAAGCTGATCTTCGCAATCACCAGCTGTGTACACAGAGGAATTATTAGCCACTTTTTGCAACCGAAATTAGACTGTATTTATCAGTTACTCTTTGTTCGTTGTATTTTCGCTCATTAATCATTAAGTTCCTTCGTGTAGTCGATTTTTATTTTCTTCTAGCTTGAGCAATAACACGAAATCACTAATGCTAGATGTTTATGAAGCCTTGTTGTCACCTTCACGAACTGATACAAGGTATGTCTCATTCTCTATGTCATCTTTGCGCTTGACTTTAATTTCTAGCTGTCGCTCGATATTTTTCTTGACTAGAACAAACAGTTGTTTGATACTGCTCTGCCTAGCATCCGAAGGTGATTGTTGGGCATTGAGGATTTATTTATTCTCATAAAGCAATTCCTCTTTCCTTTTTTCCATGTCACTCACAGCGTGCTTTGAGATGCTGCCCAATGGAGCGGTGCCCTGGTCCTTCCTTTCGATGTGATCACAAACATCTTCTATCAATATTTTCATATTTTTATTCTGATGCCACTTTTTTCTTATTCTTAGTGTTCTTCTTCTTTCATTTTTCATCCGATTTTTCTAATATTATCTGCTATGGTCTTTTGATAACTCTGTAAATTGTTTCCTTCTGACAGAGGTGAATCACAGTGGTCTTTGCTACTGGACGATATCGCTTACACTTTTCTCAATGGCATGAGATGTCCTTACACGTGTGTATTTTTTACGAATCTTACAGATGTCTCTTCGTGTCCTCTACTTTCTCTATTAAATTTTACCACCAAATCTCAAATTTGTGAGCTATCCTCGTGAATTTTTCCGTCAGCTTTCTCACTCAGTTTTTTCATTCTTTAGTTTTACGGGAACTAGAGCCAATTTTGGTTTGACTGCCAGGCGTGATTTTGGTAAAAATCTAAATGGTATCAAATTCACATCAAAGTAAGCCAATTTTTTCGAATGAGCACTCTTAAAGTGCACTTGTTTTTGGTTTTATGTATTTTTTTCGATCATTATTTCTGGAAATTTTGAAGTTCTACGTGAAAATCTTTCGCTCTGTCGATATTTTGGCGCAGTTTTTTCTTTTCATGGTTTCAAGGGACTGCTCTGTTCCTTGTTCCCGCAATCCATTCTTCCGCTTTATTCTTTCAACTTTTTTTTTCTTGTAAGTCATGTATATTTGAAGAAGAGCATTTTGCCTGTTAAAAAAGTCACTGCTTTTCACAAAGTTTTGAATTAATTTTCTATATTTTGGTTTTTAGAAGAAATGCAGACTTTTTCCGATACCCAGTTAACATTTTCAGCTCAAGCAGCGATTCGCCATGTACTGACATTCACTTCATCGATTATGGAAATCAACAATTCTTTTCTTCTGGAAAATCAATTTTAAACAGCAAGGTATAATTTGTCAGCAGATTTCTCTTTGATTTGGTTTTAAAAGAGTATTGAAATTTTGTCATTCTTTTTGTCTTCATCGATTTTCGCAAGAAAATATTTCATTGCGTCTTTAATTGCTGTTGACGTTCTTTGACATGTTCGAATTACTTGTAGGTCATGTCATCAAAGATCAAATCAGGACTTTCTTCGGGAATGAAAGTGGTCTACAGAGTGTACACGCCCAAAATGAGAGTCGCTCAAGTAGGCACAAGGTATGCTGCTAGCAATGAACCTTACTTCTCAAACAACTGCATCCAACAGTTGATTTTTTAATTAAAAAGTGTTTAGCCCCATAAGAAATTGAGTGTTTATCATCATCCATTTCATCCTCTTCAGTTGCGTTATTTGGAAACATCCTGTTGCTGGCGTTAAAGGAGACTGGACACCAAATAAATGCAAATTGAAGGTCAGAATTAATTGAATTGCTTTTCCTTTCAACTTTTTTGCTTTAATTCGAAGCATCATTCCTCCTGATATATTCAGTAGTCTTTTTCATTGTTAATTTGTGGAGCTGATTGGGATTGTTTGTTTATGTTGCAGGGCAAGTCAACCAATTATGTTGAATGTGAGTGTCAGCATTTGTCAGAATATGCAGTGATCGCTCTCAGTGATGATAGAACTGGCTACGAAATATATTTCATGGTTGCTTGCTTCATCTGCATTGTAAGTGAATCAATCATTTAATCATTCATCAATCAATCATTAATCAAATCATTACATCGTTTGTCCCATTATTGACCAATCATTTCTCTGATCGTTCGTCTTCATGAATCACCCATCCAGGGCAAAAGTGAAGAACTCGGGTAACCTCTAGAATGACAAAGCAACCTTGGCAATTTTCAAGATTTCGGCAAAATTGGTATTTGATGTGAATAGGTAGGAAGAACGAACAAAGTAACCATTGAAAAGCCAACTCTTCCTGTCTGAACTGAATAATAACGATTTTAATAACTTCATTTCTTTTGCAGGGTGCTTGTTTTTTTGCTCTGGTCGTGCATCACTTGCCTTTGACTAATACTACTTTCACTGCCGATTTGCTTATGCATTTCCTTTTTGCGATCATGATGTCAAACGTAAGTCCTTTTCATTAAGATCAAAATAATTTCAATTTTCAGTGTGTTCTATCATATTCTGATAACTGCCTCCTATTTCTAACGCATTTTTGCCTTGGAAATTACATAAATTGATAATTTTTAAACTTTTTGGACCAAAATTTCACAAAATACTCTTCCACTGCTTACCTTTTTTATAGATTCTTTTTGTTGTCGCTGCATACATCAGTCCAACTTTGGCAGAAAAAGCAACCGAGTGTGGTGTCCTTGCATTGTCTCTTCACTATTTTGTTTTGGCGCAATTCTCGAACATGTTCGCACAGGTAATGATCCGTCTACTGATACAATGAATGGTCTAGGTATTGAATAGGATATAATGCAATGCAATTCCATGCGATAGTATACGATGCAATGTACGACAGCAGTAGACACTGCAATCCAGCAATGAGAAAACGCAATAGAAAGCACCAGGGTGAAGTAC